>JAJONZ010015135.1:0-27533 GCA_029582445.1 Solanum paucissectum
TTTTAAGGGTTTAGTTGAGGGTGCTACTTGGGAGGCCTAGGGCCAATGAGAAGTCCCAATATCCTTATCCTCCTTCTTTGTATTCCTCCTTTAGCATTTAAGATCTTGAGATTTAAAGTTCCTCTTGATTTGCTTTTATATGAAGCCATGTGTGATTTGTGTGTTGCCATGACTTCTTAATATGCATCTTCATGAAAATGCTTAGGTCTTGTTAGAAATGACTTATATGCATTATTTTTCCTCATGTTGTAGTGCATTTTAGTGAATTTTCATATAGACTTCATGAGATGAAAATATGAGCATGCCTTAGTTTTGGAGTTGAGAGATTCCTCCTTGAAAAAATGCTATTTGAGAGTAAATTTCATTTAGGCTCCATGAGGGTGTATTGAGAATGTTTTATTTAGTAGATGTTAGTTCCTCCTTGAAAATGAGTAAAATATAAAATTTAATGCATTTTGGGTTACTAGATGTAGTTCTTACTCCCTTGTGTTGCATTGATGAGTTTAATTTTGAATTGAAGTTTTCTTGCTTGGTTGTGTCCATTTAGATGTAGTGAATGCATGGTGGGCTGATAGTTTAGAGTTGTGTATTTAATAAGTTGTTAGAATCGTCATTTGAGGAAGAATGATCCCAAGGGGGAGATATTATAACACCCCAGAAACTAGGAAGTTGAGCTAGTGAGTTCTAGAGCTTTTTGTAAGAGTTTTGGAGTGTTGTATGAGGATTAAAACTCATAAAAAGGGTTCCCGTACTTAGAACGGAGGTTTAGGGGTTAGGGAATCAAGGTATGACCCCCCAAGGACTACCCAAGGGGTCCTTGAGGAGGACCTCAAGACAGCCCAAAAAGATGTTTTTTTGGCAGCAACCTACGCCTGGCCACCTACTGGCGTAGGTGGACCCAAGCCCCGTAGGTTGGGGTCATGGGTCAAGGATTGGTTTGTCCTGAAAAGTTGAGCCTCCAGTACCTATCTACGACCTTTCCAGTACGGGCAGTAGACCCATCCACGATCCATGGATGGGTGGGCGTAGGTGCAAGCAGTTTTTGGTCTTTAGTTTTAACTCAAGTGTTTAGGGATTAGGTTAATAATTAGTTAGGGCTTAGAGAGGTAGGTTAATTAGTTAAATAACCACATATAAATACCTAATAAGACCCTAAACTAAGTCATTAACTCATTCATCTAAGAACCCCTAAAATACTCTCCAAAAATCCTCTCTCTAGAAGTGAAGAAGAAGAAGAAGAAGAGAAGGGAAGAGGGCAGAAACTAGGGTCAAATTTCACCATTGATTCAAGATTTTTTTAGGGATTTGAAAAGATGTATATTTAGCTTATTCATCTATTGGTTCTTCCCCCATAGATCCCCCTTAGTTCCCCCCCAATTGTGAAGTCAAAAACTCAATTCTAGCTAGGGTTGATCTTACATTGTGGGTAGAGCTTAGGTATGATTCCAATCTAGTGGATAATACCTAATTATGATTGTATTGACGTTGAATTGTGAATTTATGATGAATTCATGTGATTTCTATGGTAAACCCTAGTCTATTTGATGAATGTGATATTTTGTGGGTTTATGCCATTAGAGGTGAAACGGAGGTTCATGAGTGATCTTCCTAAATCAATGTCATGTGTAGTAATTGTTCAAAGTTAGGAACATACAATCATGAATTGAACTAGACTCTATTGAATATGATGAATATTGACATGTAAAGTTAGAATTGAACCTTTATGATCAATTATGACTAGAATCACATAGTAGTGATGAATATCATTAGAATACCTTGGAAACTAGGTATGAATGAAGGTTGCAAGAAGTAAAGCTTGAATGTAAGGCTTGTAGTCATGAATGTTTATCACTAGGGTTTGAAGGTAAATCCAATATGATGAACTATGAATATTAAGACTTTGAGAGTAAAGTTTATATGTGATATTATAAGATTAAAGTATAGAATTGTGGTAGAAGGCCTATACCTACCTAATCTACATTATGACTGCTTAAGTGCACAAAGTGATAGAATCACTTGAGTTATGCTAGTATCCATGTCTAATATAGAATTCTAGATATGACATTATGAATGAACATATTATGACATTAAAGGTTCCCTCACATAGAATGATTCTAGGTTGAAATTTTTTCTCACCTAAAATGAATCTAAGTCCTTGGACTCTAAGATGTGATGAGGCTTGTGATGATTCCCCTAAATGACCTTAACATGATAGGAATGTGTGGTGAGTTCCCTTACTCCTAATTAGTTAAGTATGGGGAGTGTGAGGTGATTACCCTTTTATGTATGTTTGACTCCCAAGGCAAGCGATGATTACCCATTATCCTTTATGTTGATCATGGAGGCGATTACCTAGGATCCCTATGTGTTGATGTGGAGGCGAATACCTACATTACACATTAAAATGGATATGGATGTGAATACCTATATCACTTTAAAATGAATATGGAAGAGAATACCTATATTCCTCTACTAATGAACATGGAGGCGAATACCTATGATTCATAGATATGTATGACTAGAGGTGAATACCATTGTCTTTATGATTCCATGATATGTGTGGCTTGAGGTGACTTCCCTTGTCCTTCATGATGAACTAAACATTTATGCCTTGAGGTGACTCCCCCTTGCATTCATGACTATGAACATGACTAGTTTGGATTGTAGGTCTAGATACCTCTCCACTTCATGCATGACTAAGAGGGGATTACCCTTGTCTTTATGATGTTAAGAGATGATGAACGTGAATGATGAACCTAAATGTCTAGCTTAGCATGGGTAGAATTATGGGGTCTTGTTCATGCATGGAAGAAGCTTGCCTTAAGGTGGCTCATGAAATGTTTGCTCTCATATGATGTATGCTTAGATCTGATTGTTCTATAGTTGCCTTCCTTGACATGATATGATTGACTAAGTTGATAGTTCCTTTGTCTATGTGAAGTAAGCTAGTAATGAGACAAAGTAGGGTAAATATGACTATGATGACTTCAAGGTTATACTTAGTGTGAAGGGTAGTATGGGATGCCTTTCATACATTGCACAAGTGTGCTTTAAGGTTACTTAGGAGTATGGTTCCCTTATGGTAACAAGATCTTAAAAGTTGACCATGTATATAGGCTATGATTAAGATGACCAAAAAGGGATACTTGGCTTGGGTGGTATTATGGGATGCTATTCATGCTTTACACTTGTATGCTTTTGAAGTTACTTGAGAATGGTTCTACTATGGTAGAGATGATTAAGAGTCAATTATGCTTATATGATATTTATGTTGAAGACTTGGCTTATTATGATTATGACTTATCTCCTATGCTCATTAACTATGTCTTATATTGACTTATGTTTATATGATGATTATGCTATGACTATGATGATTGTGCTATGACTATGTTATTATCTCTTATGCTTATGTCTCATGTTGACTAACCATTTGAGATGCTCTTATGATGTTGTGCTAGCTTTCATACTTGGTACATTTTGTACTAATGTATATTGCCTACATTCTAATCAAATTTAGGGTTTTGGAGATTGAGTTTCTTTGTGGGCTAGGTTTCTAAGGTGCAAGAAAAGTTGAAGTTTCGGTGAGTCCTCATAGCTTCGAGGACAAACCCATTGTTCCTTTATATCATTTTTTTTATGTTTTAGACTATTGTATGGGCTGTGTCCCAAGAGGTCAATCTAAAATGTATTAGATGGTTTGAGACAAAAGTATAGAAACACTTTCGCTTGATTTTATGAAAAATGACTTCGATTGTAAAAGTTTTAAATTTTCCAATATTTTCTATTATCTTATGTTCAGGATATGCTAAGGGCTTGTGTGTGACCCCTTTGGGGTCAAGTACGCCATGTTACGTCTAGGGGGTACCCATGGGTCGTGACATTGGTTAGTTAGGAACTTCACGTCTTCGTTGTACAAAGCCTCAAACTTGGCCTCATCAGGATTAACAGACCCGACACTCACGGCATTGACACTTCGAGCACCAGCTCCCATGACATTTTTGGAGTTGTGTCATGATCTTTTCCATGTTTTGGTCCCTCTCTTGGTATTTCTCCATCTGTTCCTTGGTCAATTTAAACGTGAGAGGGGAGACCTGATCTTCGCGGGTGTCCCAAACCCGATTGATTGTAGTCATGCCATCCAAGAGCTGAGCTGCTATCACATAAATTTGCTGCATCAAACCTCCAAGAGTAAGTTGTTTACCAACACCCTTATTTACCGAATCAAGACTTCGGTAAAAATACTATAGCAACACGTTGTCAGGCAAGCCATGAGTTGGGGATTGGAGTACCAACTTCTTGAATTGTAGCCAAGTTTCATGAATTGCCTCACCCTCCAGATGCTTGAAGCTATGAATGTTGTCCCGAAGATTCATCATATTCGAAGGAGGGAAAAATCGCACTTGAAATTCGGTGACCAACTCCTCCCACGAAGTGATTGATTCACATGGCAATTCAGCCAGCCACTTACATGCTTCTCCCATCAAAGAGAGTGGGAACAACCTCAACCAGACTGACTCTTAGAATATATTCTTGAAGGAGAACGACCCACAAACATCCATGAAATTTCTAATATGCTCATGGGGATCCTCATGAGACAAACCACCGAACAGCCCCTTTAATTGCAAGAGCTGCAACATAGTACTTGTAATATGGAACACCGCGTTCCCTTCGGCCGGAGGCAAGCGAATGGCACCAATTTCACCCATAAGATAGGGGCCATTAGCATTAGGCTCGTTGACATCGTTGAGGTGTTTGATGTTATCTTGGTGGCCTACTTGGCTACCATTGCTTCCGTTCACACTCATACTTCCTGTTTCAAAACACAAACAAGCAAAACAAAACTAAAATTAAGTAAGTTCAACTATGACTAACAAGAACAAAATTCAACTTAACTGAAAATTCTCAATCAACACCATTCCCCGGCAGCGGCGCCATTTTGATTGAATAACACTATCAAAGACACTTAATCCAGTTCTAAGAGTCGACGATCGTTAGTCAGCATATAATCCAACTAAATGAGTTGGGATGGAATTCCACAGGGAGTGGTACGTGTTTGAGAATCAAGAACAAAGTACGAATATGTTCTAGTCAATCATAGGTAAAGACATTTACGAATAAAAGCATACTTCTAATTTAAGAGTGACACAAGTGTCAAATAACAGGGTTTTTTTTTATTGCAATTATCAACTACGACTACAGCAAATAATACAAATGAACAAGTAATGAGACGGGTTCTTGGGATGTGATCGGATTATAGGCTAATATAGATATGTGGGTGATTGTAATTGTTTGTAAATAGTTGTAAATCAGTGAATAAGCTAGACTTTTGTGGGGATAAACTTTCTCTCGAACAATTTACCCCGAATCAAGTTAGTTTCTCTCGAACACCAACAAGCAACAACTAAGAACAGCCTACGCTTTAGTCCATTCACTCGTTCGAGCTGAACCCATGACAACCCAATACCCACAGACCATCAAATCAGTAATCTTGGTTTTAAAACCTCTCTCTTGAGCAAGCCAAAAACACGAAGGTAGAGTTGCATTTGCAACTACAACCCTTTAAATTGAGCCACAATTACTGATTGAAATCACCTTTAAACAACAATTACACTAACAATTTTATCAATACCCACAAGCTAAATCAACCCATAATCACATAATCACGCTCCAAGAATTAGGGTTTTAGCTAGACATTAAAAGATAGAAATCGTTACCAAATTTTGTTTCCATCAACTGGGTACGATTAATTTCGTCTTTACAAAGGTCCAAGTGGAAGAATCTCAAAGACCCACTTCCAATTTCTCAAAAATGGGAAACTCCAATTCTTCAAAGCTAAGGAAAATATTGTCTCAATTCTCTCAGTTCAAACTCAAAAATTACTCTAATGAATGTTCAAAATTAATATTTGATACTAAACATAATGTTTGAAAATGTATTTATAGTCATCAAAAAATGTTGTAAAGGGTCAGTTCCATCGCCTTTTTGCTTTGGCCTTCGGCATCCTCAAGTTCTGTAACTTTGGGTGATCCAACACTGCATCGCAGAACCGTTTGGCATCTCGCCAACTGCTCATTTCTCTCACCGACTTGATTTTCTCCTTCAGGGCTTGGCACACTGGAAATTTAGGCGAGGTAATAGCCACTCGGCGATTTGCCCAATGGATTAGGCGATCAACATGCCTTCTTTTCTTCGTTCTTTCAGCTGCCTTATTCCTTTTGGCTCGTTAGTGTCCATGCTTTGTTCCTTAATCCAAATACCTGGAAAACAAGGATTTTACATCAGTTATCGGCACAAATAAGCATTTGAGGACACTAAATCAATCCAAATAAAGTCCTAAATGAGTCCAAATCATGGACTCATCAAACGCCGGAGCAATAGTCAAGCCAAATGACATCACCAAAAAATCATAATGACCATACCAGGTTCTAAAATCCGTCTTCGGAATATCATTATTCTTCACTCTCCATTGGTGAGAACCTGAGGTCAATCTTAGAGAAGTAACTTGCACCTTGGAGTTGGTCAAATAATCATATATCCTTGGAAGAGGATACTTATTCTTAATGTTCACCTTGTTCAATTCCCGATAGTCAATACACATTCAAAGTGAACCATCCTTCTTCTTAACAAACAAAACTGGGGCACCCCATGGAAAGATACTTGGTCGGATGAAACCCTTATCCAAAAAATCCTTCAATTGTTCTTTCAACTCCTTAAGTTCTACCAGAGCCATTCTATAAGGAGGAATATATATAGGCTGCATATCAGGGAGAAGGTAAATTACAAAGTCTATTTCCCTTTCGGGAGGAATATCGGGTAAATTATCTGGGAGTACTTCCAAATACTCATTAACAATGGGGACCGACTGAAGACTAGGGGTTTCAGAATCCATATCCCTCACCCTAACTAAATGGTACAAGAAACCCATAGAAATCATCTTCTAGCTTTAAGATAAGAAATAAACTGAACTTTCGGCAGAGAATTTCCTCCCTTCCACTCTAGGACAGGCCCATTTGAGAACTGAAACTTGACCACGCGAGTTCTACAATCAATAGAAGCATAACAAGAGTGCAACCAATCCATCCCAAGGATGACATCAAAATCTAGCATACCAAGTCAACAAGAGTAACTCTATGGCATAAGGAGATAGGACACTTTTTATAAACTCTCTCAGCCATCACAGAATCACCAACATGAGTAGACAGAAAAAAGGTTCTAACAAAACTTCAGGAAACACATCAAATCTAATAACCACATATAGCGTCACAAAATACAATGTAGCACAGGGGTCAAGTAAAGCATATACATAAATTTGGAAAACTTTCAATGTACCGATAACCACATCGGGAGAACTCTCTTGTTCACCTCAAGTCTGACGAGCATAAAACCTATTTTTCTTAGGAGCATTTAAACCCGAACCACTTGGACAGGATGAAGGATAGGGTTGAGCCCTACGACAATTATATCCCTCATTCTTAGTAACCAAAGGACAATTTCTTATCTTGTGATCCGTCTTACAACAACCAAAGCAAGCATTGGAACCCACTAGACATTTGCCTTCATGCTTTCTTACACACTTAGTACAATTAGGCAAATAAGGCCCATTACCACCTCCTTGAGGCTTAGGGTTAGACACCCTTTCATTCTTGGACCTTGGGGGAGCCTTAAAAGAACGTTTCCCGGAAAACTTTTGTCGAAACCTTGAACGACCACGTCCACCGTACCTAGAGTATGAATAGTTACCATTATCCGTTCTTACACTCTTTGTTTTTCTAGACCTCTCTTTGAGATTTTCCTCTTTAATCTGTTGGGCATGGACCATGAGACAAGAAATATCCATGCCATGGACAAGCATATCCGTACGACACTCTTTTACAACCAATTTGGACACACCCAAAATGAACTTGCTCATCATTGCCCTAGAGTCGGCAACTATAGAAGGAGCATACTTAGACAATTGAGTGAACTTCAACACATATTACACTCATTCTCCCTTGTCGGAGATTCATAAACTCAATCACTTTCGCCTCCCTCATCTCAAAAGGAAAGAACCTATCAAGAAAAGTGGACTTAAACCTTTCCCATTCTAGGGGAGCCGCATCTGCCGGTCTTGCTTCCTTTTATTGGTTGAACCAAATTTAAGCAACCCCTTTTAGTTGGTAATAGGTCAATTCTGCCTTCTCCACCAGAGTCAATCCCATGATAGCTAACACCTTATAGACCTCGTAAATGAACTCTTGAGGATCTTCATCAACCTTAGAACCATAATATTCTAGAGGATTCATCCTTGTGAAGTCCCTCACTCTTGATGCCGTTGTACCCACATTTGGGTTCATGGGGTTCACAACTTCCCTATTGGCTTGGGCCATCACGACTTGAGCCAACACTTGAAAAGCCGTCCTCAACTCCGCATTCGTCACTTGGTCAACCAAAAGGTCAACCTAAGCTTGAGGATATGGAGGAGGAGCTCCTTTGTTAATCTCTTCTCCCTCGGTCCTTCTATAAAAACCTCTTCTAGTAGTAATATTATGTAGACCATCGGGTAAGGATTAGGAGAAAGACCTTATAGAGTTAAACTCTATCGCACGACTTAGAAAAATGAAGAAATAAAGTTTCCTAAGCATCTAATAGCTTCTCATTAATAAATGTGGCGCGCTTCACACTTTTGAACAAGACTTTAGTCGACATGGTTTTGAGACATCCTAGTACTATTCTAAACCTTGTGCTCTGATTACCAAGTTTTTCATGACCCAAGGGTACACCCTAGATGTAACATGGCATACAATACCTCGAGAGGCTTCATATAAGCCACTTTGCTTTCATAATATACGATAGTAAAAATGAGTGGAAATTGAAAACATTTTTCAACAACATCAAAGTTTATCAAAAGAAGAAGTCTATTACACTTTGTCTCAAACCATCTAAAACATGAATATCTTGGGACACAACCCATACAATAATGTTCAAAACATAAAATGAAGGAACATAAGAAAATGATGGATATATCCTCGAATGCTATGAGGACTCACCAATCTTCAAGTATTGCTCTACTAAGATCCTAGCCACGGGGATGAGAGTCGAGATCGCCAGACCCTACATTTGGATAAGAAATGTAGGCAAGAGTATGTGTTAGTACAAACATGTACTAAATATGATATCTAGCATAAACATCAACATAAACATAAGAGTTAGACAATCTAGGTCATAAAGCATAATCAATGCAGATAATAGGTCATATCAACATAAGAGGAATACTTCTTGAAGTAACCTCAAATCAACCTTACTCATCATGGAAGTCAACTCAAGTAGCAATCCAAGCTCATCATTCATCATAACATAGTCTAGCTTATCTTTTATAGACATGGGGATTCGCCTCTTGCCTTACTATAAAGGAACATGGGTAGTCGCCTCTAGTCCTTCTTAACATATGGATCATGGGTACTCGCCTCTAGTCCAACTTAACATATAGATCATGGGTACTCGCCTTTAGTCCAATATCATGTGACATGTGTATTCATCTCTTGTCATTATACAAGGATCATGGGTACTCACCTCTTTTACAAATCATATCTTAAGAATGTGGGGAGTCACCTCTTGTTCTAATTTGAGGAATAAGGGTAATCGTCTCTTTATTCTATTTTATGGAATACAAGTAATCGCCTCATATCCATCTCATGAAGAGGTCATGGGTAATCGCCTCTTGCATCATCAATTTCTTAATCTTTAGCATTAGATTCATTTTAGGTGAGCAATCATTTCAACCTAGAATCATTCAATGTGAGAAAGACTTCAAAATTCATAACATAAGAAATTCATATGGGAACTATCTCTGCCACAACAATTACATCAATAATTAAAAATTGACAACATATGCTTTACTCTCAAAGAACTATTTCTCATAGTCATTCTATATGCTTCACTCTCAAGCAATTCAATATCATAATCATCTCATAAGCTTGAATCTCAAAGAAATTCTAATCATGATTCATCATATAAGCTTCAATTCTAATGTATCTCATCAATCCTAGATAGAATACATCTAAACCCACAAATTATCCTTTCATGACATAAAATTCATTTACATCAATTTCATCTTTATAGACATTGTTTAGGCATGGGTACATGTAATTTCATCCTAAAAACATGTATTCCTATCAATTCAGTCATAAACAATCCCAATCAATTGGATCAACATTCATTAATACCCATAATATTGGAAGAAAACCCTAATTCAAATTGGGGAATCAAAGGGACTCCATGGATGAAAATCCATCATAAATTGATTATGTAGCACACCAATGCTTGAGGAATGGAGACTTGACCTTGATCCTAGCTCCAACTCTTTATTCTTCTTCAAGTTCTAGAGAGAGAAATATTTGAGAGGAAGACTTTGGGATTTCTTTTGGGTTTTGGAAATAATGAATTGAATGGGTGAGTTTTGGGTTGAAATGACTTATATAGGGGTCCTAGGCTTGGGTAAAATGATACAGTATTAATCTAATTAAAATTGAAAAAGACCCTTAAGCCGCAACTTACAACGGTCTGCCTCTCTTCATGTGAGGTGAGGCTCCATGAGCTATGGTTCCTACCATGAATCGTGGTGCCTCTCGTGGTCACGAACCAGTTCCTTGGCAACCACTCCAAATCTAACTCATCTCCATGACTCCTCCCACGGCCCGTCAAGGCCTTCACGAGCCGTGAAGTGGCTCGTTTGGAGGATGCTATTTTGGGCCGTGTAGCCTAGGTACTGCCTAACCTTCCATGAGCCTCACCACGACCCATAGTCCTCCACCACGAGCCATCAAGGTGGTCGTGGAAAGGTGGGTAGTGCTTGGTGAAGATTGGGGTGTCCAAGCCCTCTTCCTTGGCTCTTGCCCTCTCACTTATCCCTAGTTTAGCCTACTAGATTCCAAGGTGTTACATTCGAAGAACGTTAGAAAACCCTAGCTTTTCTCCTCTTGAATCCTTGCTCTAAGTCTTTGAAGTGTTAGAAAACATAAAATAATGTTTAACACCATTTTGACCCGTAATTAAGTGAAAAGGGTCGTGTTTTAGGCTTATAAGGGGTGGGAAAAGACTAAACTACACTCCTTTAAGAGCTAAAAAATACTATCCACGGGGCTATCTTGGGTTCGTGGTTTGAACTACGGACCACAGATCCCATGCATGCAATTTATATTGAATTTTTACGGCTCAACAGTCGATTTATGGGTCCAAACAATGGCCCATACTAGTTCTTACGACCCATAGAATGTATCCATAGGAATTGGGTCCTAAAATTTGACTCCCCATACTTTTCCAACGATCTGACAAGACAAATCATCATTCAACATACCCCTTTGGTTGGATCCGTCGTTCACAGACTTAGAAAACTTTGATATGGCAGTCTTTATTAAAATGGTTGTAATTTTTACTCTGAACTCGAAATAATGAAAACTTGGTGGTGTTTGAAAGAGGACTCAAGTACCTTCAATTTGATATATTATGGACCACCTAATTCATTATGTTCTGGGAGATTTTTTTTTTGAAGTTGACCTAAGAAGAATCTTATGCAAAAACTTAATCGCTAATGAACCATTCAACTCAACTTTGTACTTAGTGGTTCTTGTGACCTTAAGTAATATCCAAATCCATTAGAACACCAAAGAGATGACCTTTACATATATGAGAATTTTAAGCATCACCCAATATAAATTTTATATACAAATAAAGAATGGTTCGGGACTTAGCTTAGAAATTTTTGAGGTGTTATAATATCTCCTCGTTGGGATCATTCGTTCTTGAATGATAGTTAAAATGAGGATGGAAGGGAAAGAAGTTACTCTTACTATCTTTAGGAATTTTGAACTTGCCTACTAACATAAGTGGAGCTAATTTATACTTAGATGTTGGAACTCCCTATAGGACATAAGTTGCGATCGATATGAGTTTGAACATAGTCACTCTCTATCTGAAGCTATTTGACATAAAGCAATGATATTTGGGCACGAAGTAAGAATAGGAATATTATGCCTTTAGTGATATGAGTAGAATAGGAATATTATGCCTTTAATGATATGAGTGATAGCCTTTAAGCTTAGCAACACTGCTTAACTCTGCTCTACTTTCTGATTACTACATTTCATTAGATGCAACTCCTAGCTCTTATTAGAGTGTATGACTACTCTTACAAACGTCTAAGTGAAATTGCTCGCTCTTACTATGTCCAAGCCTAATACTATAATCACTCTATGCACTCCTACCAACCAATACTTCTAAGAATTTCTTAATCTCACATCATCTCTTCCAACTTTCACACATTACTACCAAGAACCGACGAATTGCTATCATTTCACTATTACTCATAGAAAAATATCATCCCCTTCATCCGCTACATTTATAAGCTTAGATGAAATAAGAACACCACCACTACCACGATAAGAAACATCAAGCTTCTCCTTCTATCACTACTCAACTACTATCATCAACATCACTACTAAAACTAAAATGGATCACTGAAAGAGTTGTAACGACATGTTCCTGTCGTTATGGAAAATCCAATGGGGAAAGAATTGGACTAGAAAAACCTTTGGGTAGTGACTTGGGAATTCCGTGCCTAGTCCAGATTTGGACAAAATCTGAGTCAGGTGAGGTCTAGGGAAATGTCGTAATGAATGAGAGATTTAATAATGAATTTGATTACTTGAGTAGATATCCAAGACGTTAAAGAGGCCGTACGGCTTTACGAAATCAAATTCAGGCGAGTAGAACTCCCAAACTGATCTTAGCATGAACGGGTAGTTTTTGAACGTCAAGGGTTGAAAGTGTGTTGTGAAATGGGAGTTTGGAACTCAAATTCTGACTATTTTTCTCCGTTCAAGCCGCCAGGATGGGATTAATCCCGCCAGGGCGAGGCCATTATGGCAGGATGGGGTCCGCCGTAGCGGGCCAGTAGCGAATTAAGTCGGAGATCCCAATTTCCTTTTTTTCTGTAAACGTTCTTAAGAGCTAAGAGACGACCCAAGGCAATTTATTGACAATTTTCCACGACTTTTGGTGCTAAAGATAAGGATTTTACTCCCCTATTTCATTTTTTCAATCCGTAAAACTTATATTCTTGGGTAATTATCATTGGGGGAGGGTTTTGGCCTGAAGTTGATGCTGGGAAAAAGCCCTAGCTTCTCCTTAGGATCATGGTTTGGTCTTGGGTTATTGGGTTTGTTAAAATACGGGTAAATTAGACCTTAATTATTTATCCTTGCATTAAATTATTCGTTTGTAGACCTAGAACAAGCGGAAAGAATCCAGAAAGGGAAGGCTCAAGTGTCTTAGGAGGATTCAAGCTTGGTTTCGAGGTAGGTTATGGTTTGATTTTATGTTTTTGTGATATATGTCGGTAATTGCTTCATTGTAATACATTCATGCATATGAATGAGGCACTATTTATCAAACCCAATGAAATGAGTATGCCATGAATCAACACTTGATTGTATGAGTATGAGTATTTACATTATGAGTGTGAATGTGATTGTGATTGTGGTTGTATTGATCGGATCAGTGTCACGTTTTGAAACATACATTGGATCAAGTGTCACATTCTGACACATACATCGGATCAGGTGTCACGTTCCGACACACTAATTGGATCGGGTGTAACATTGTGACACACTAACAATTTGGGTGTGGGTTTCATGAGAGGACCATTGTACTGTTGTATCTATTTGTTATTGAGAATGTGGAACTGTACATTGCTCCTGAAATGATAATTGGTTTATATATATATTATGTATATGTGTGTGTTTACTGTGTTGTGATTGCTGGTATATGTTTTGCTTATTGAAATAGTCGTGTGATCCTACCAGTACACTGTGGTTATGTACTGATACTGCACTTGCTCTTTTTTTGTTGAGTACAGGGCATCTTCAGGTGGCTACAGATAGACCTCAGCTAGGAGATCAGTGATCGAGTTCGGATTTCAAGGGTGAGCCGATTCTTTCAGGCTGTCACGGAGTCCTTCATTTAGTTTAGTCCATTCCATTTGGACTCAGACTGTCTAGATATTTATTTTGTTGGTTAGGGTTGTACCTCTTTTCTCTTAGACTTATTGATTAGTAGTTTTGGTACAATGACTTTCATGTTCTAGGGGTTGTTTTCTGCAATAGTTATTAGTCGTCTATTAAACTTCCGGAGTTTATGGGAACTCTATGTTTTATTTAGTCATTTAAACATGCTTCCGTATCTTTAAATGTTTAGTTCTTCATAAAAATTGCTTAGTTGGGTTGTAGTAAAGGTTCTTCCACCAGAGAGTTCGTGTGGGTGTCAATCACGACGATCTGGGTCGTGACAAGAGTTTAGGGAAAAAGATAATTAGTATGATTCATTCAAGATATCTAATATAAGAAAATTCATGGCATAACATTATGTTGCTAGCCATTGAGAGTAAATCATGAATTCGCAAGACTGAGCTTGTTATGAGATACGAGTGCTTATATGAATATGTTCATATGATGAGGCTGATATCCATACTTTATGGAGTAAGATTGAGATCAATAGGCTAAAGTTTTTGCCCCTCATTCTGTGAGATAAGCATAGGTGTAAATCTATTTGTATTGTATGAACATAAGTCATGAACATAATATGATATTAGAGGCATCAACCGGATGTTGTAACGACTGAACTTTGAGGAATATGCTAGAGTATGAATGGATCGATTTATCACTTCAACTCTTTCTGAACACATCACTATATGATTCTCAATACTTGACTTGGTTTCTCTTCTTATCATCTCTTCCTTAGGTTTGAAGCTGATACTTTAAAGCTATTGATCTATTCCATCATCTCTAAACTAGTCTATCTTTGGTTTACTTACTTGGAAAATTCTAATCTTATGGCTACTGAACTCTCCATGTGAATGCACTAAGATTCCTTCTAAGTCTTCTTTCTCAAATGTTTCTCGTAACTTCTTCTGGCTTCTATAAAAGATTTTGTATAATTGTTACCCATATTGACTTATAAATCCACTTAATCTAACTATTAAGGGAATATAATGCTTATATCAGTCTACTCCACATTAATAGCTTAAATATACTATCTAGGTACACATGGAAAATCATAAACTTCATTGGACTCTCATCTGGCTACATACGATCTTGGGTACACCTCCTAATGCTCTTAATAATCTAATGACTTAGCCACACACTGTTTCTATCATCTCAGGGTCATTTTACCACACTTGCACCACTCACATTATCAAAAAGTAACACCTTAATTCCTTACCTACTTCATGTCAAACCTACTAGATTAGATCTCAAAACTAACATCATCACCCTCATGTTGCCATCTTTTTATTAAGACACTTATCTCAAATTCATGCTTATTGTCAAGTACTAAACACGAATATCAATATAATTGCTAACATACTATACTAACTTATGACCACTAGATAAATTCAAGAAACACTCACTAACTAATACCTGATGACAAGTAGTCAATCTTTATCTCTCAATCTACATACTTACAATTTACCATCGCATTCCATTTCACAACTTAATAACTACTTACACATTCACTACACATCACTGTCTAATTAGTTCTATAACCCTTTGAATACCATAAGGCTCTCTCTTCAAAATTATAAGCCTATAGTAGATCTCTCACCTCATGAATACTCCTACTATTTTATTTAACACCTATACTTGGTCGTTATTAACATATTAGCATATCATCATAAACTCCTCTGTAGTTAAGGTATACTCTAACTCATCCTAAGTAGTAACTATTCATCTACCCTCTATCATAATCTCCATACAAAATTATTATTCCTTAGTCTACACATAAAGGAAAACTCCTCATTAATGACTTACTGGGTACATGGCTCCAACAAAATGATTTGCCTCATCACTATCTTCCTTTCTCAGATTACTATAGCTCTGCATGCATTCTTCTAACTCTAGGAACATTTACTAATATTGCTTATAACATTGTAACTCATATTATCTTCTCAGATGAAAATACTATCCAAGCTCTAAAACACACTTCCTTATAAGGGTCTCAAGTGAAACAAGGTATAGAGAAGAAAGTGTGGGAGTACATACTTCTTTTAGCTAGAACGAAATATTTATATTAATAAGAGTGCATTTTTTTTAATCTCCACATTAATATCACTCACGGGCTTCTTTCAAGCCCCTTTACAGTCTCATGAATTTCTAAAGACTTTTGCTGAGAGTAACTCATTAATAAGGATCTGGGCTTTACTTTTCAAGTACCTTGAGTATGAGGAGTAGTCTAATGGATTTGAGAAATGCACAAGTTTGAATAAGTTCCTTATGACTCAATTCTATTGAACGATCTAGAGTATGGAAGGAGGCAAACTTTTCTTAAATGTTTGTAGTCCCTCATTTCTAAACGTCAGACCCTCACAACCATAAAGAAGATCTTATCGACATGACTTCATAGAAACCTTAGGACACTTGAACTCTATGCTTTGACTCAAAGTTTCTCATGCCCTGAGCCTACACCCTGGATATGGCCGATACTCAAGAACCATTTCTGATCCCCAAGCAAACCCTTGGCCATGCTGACTACTTATAGCAAGACTCACTCAAGCTATAATAGGATTAAAACATAAATTTATCTTAATATAAGCTTAAATAGAATGTCTGAAAAATTCTCATTTGCAATAAAAATTATAATTTACCAAATAATCTTTAAAGGAAACACAGTACTGAGAAGCTCCTCAACTCTAACTAACTAACAAGCCTCTAATACTAGGATATATGTCAGGACAAGACCCATAACAACTCAACAATAACGGGAAAATGAATGTGAAATCCACCGAAAAGTAAAGAGGCTCACCAAAGCTATCTGAAGTGCAAAGTGATCTCACGAAATGCTTGTTGATGATCCTGAATACCTCTATCTGCATCATAAAAGAAGCAGGTCGAATGAAATCAGTACATTGAATACACGAGTATGTAATATAGCAGAATTGATAATTAGCTGAGCTATTAAGGCTAAAAGAATACTTACCTCCACACAACTCAATACAAATCAATAACAAGAGATGACAATAAAGCGTCATAAATAAAAGATTCTTACTCAAGGATGTATATAAAAATAAAATAAAATCCTATCTACTCTTATTTGGGAGATTCTATAACCGACAATCATCATTATGAGCTACATCATGATAAATGTCTCGCCCACGCTGCCAGAACTGTCTTATAGCTTGCCAGGATATTGGACACCTCAACTAAGTGGATCCACTAAACCTCTGCTCGAAAGAAATAAGGAGTCATCTAAAAAATACGATCCTTTACCCATGTTGTCTACATGGTTTATGAGGAATGTGAGTTGAATGAACTAATCCCCATATCGGTGCTCAATACTACTCCCAATAAATATATACTCATGCTCAAATGTATAAAACTCACTCTTTTTTAATCTAAGGTAATTGCTCAAAATATCCTCTTAAATGAGATAACTGCTCCGAAATAACTCTGAAATCATTACTCATTTAGAAATCATAGTTTCTCTTTTCTCAATGTAAAAATGATAAATTTTGGAATCAATAGTTCCCTTAAACTTTACTCAAAAATTCTCTTTAAACTTTCCTCAAAACTCCTCTTTACTTTTTCAGAAAATCAATTTAAGAATATTATTCGCTTAAAAGATTCTAAAAAATAACTCCATGAATACTTAAATAATATTAATGAAAACTCAAAGACCTTAAATTTGAAAGGTCATGAACCACCTAATTCATTATGTTCTAGGAGGTATGATCATTTAAAGTTGACCTAAGTAGAATCACATGCCAGAACTTAATTGGTAATGAAGCTTTCAACTAAACTTTGTTCAAAGGGGTTCTTGTGGCCTTAAGTCATATCCAAATGGATTCAAACACCAAAGAAAGGACCTTTACACATATGAGAAATTTAAGAATCCCCTGATACAATTCTACATGCAAATAAATAATGGTTCGGGCCTTAGCATAGAAATTTTTGAGGTGTTACAAAATCCATCAATTCAGTTGGGTTCTATACTCTTGCAAGGTATAGAGTGGATGTGGCAACATAGGTAAGACGTTGCATCATCACGAGGCTATGATATACTCAAATTATACCTCCCTAAAGAAATATAAGCAATCGT
Organism: Solanum paucissectum; assembly: GCA_029582445.1. Classification (NCBI taxonomy): domain Eukaryota; kingdom Viridiplantae; phylum Streptophyta; class Magnoliopsida; order Solanales; family Solanaceae; genus Solanum; species Solanum paucissectum. The sequence goes on from JAJONZ010015135.1 coordinate 18,124, forward strand.
TATCAAGTAAAAAACCCAACTTGTAGGTTGGGGTCGATCCCATGAGGAAAATGGTTTAGACTTAACTTTAACTAACAATTATATCTATTTAGTCAAACTATTTTCGAGACAAGTAAATAAAGTGGGGGGGGGGTGTTTGTAAGCAAGTAACAGATTGTTGATTAAGTAACAAGTGAGCAAGATTTAAACTTTAAGTTATCAATATGACAGAGAAACTGGGGCATATGTGTTCCTCATAAGTTCTTAACGCAGTAATCCTAATAATAGTAATTATTTCCTAGTGTTTTTCATGCAAAGTTGGTAAGTTAGGTATCCCAAAGTGATTGGTACTCCAAAAAGGGAATTTCACCTCGCACCTTGGCCCGACTACGTGTGTATTCTTTACTAACCCTTACCTTTACCCCAGATTAGATATCACATCAATATATGTCTTAGTTTTCACCCTCGCACCAATTGACATTAGATTATTAGATAGCATCCACTAAATCTCTGTTGTTAATTCTTTTCTCATTCATTACCTCCTTGGTCCGACAAGTAGGAACGAGGCGAGTTCTAACGTTTGCAACCGTTAACAAGACTTTTAAATGAAAGAATTAACAATACATGCATTAACACTATTCAAAAAATTACTTAATTATAATTCATACTTTGTTAATTGCTCATGGTTCCCAGAACCCTAGTTGTGGATTTAGCTACTTATGCTTGAGAGTTGACAATTCATGTTTAAGAAGAAATAATTCATGAACTTACAATTAGAATAGATGAAACCCGAAGATCCTCAATTGAATTGCAAAGTGAAAATCTTATAAAACGAACTCCGAAAATCAAATTGGTAAAGTTTGCAAGTTAATTCCCAAAACACAAAAACTAAGAGCTTACAATAATGTCTAACACCCAAAAATGAGGTTTATAACTCCTATTTATAGAAAACAAAATAAGGAAATAAGTTGTCTGGAATGCAGCATTAGTTGACGACTCGACTTACGAACCGTGGGTCGACCTACAGTCCGTAGGTCCCCTTCCATGGCTCCACACTTCGGATTTTTCATCAGGTACTGGAACTTCAACTCTATGAATCCATCGACGGATGTGAAGGACGGCCCGTGGGTCGACCTATGGTCCGTCAGTTGCTTCCTAGTTCCACATTTAGTCAGAATTCCCTGATGCTCTATCTACGCCTGCCCAACGACGGTCCGTCAAAGGACCTATGGTCCATGGATCACTCTGTGGGTGGCTCCTTCTGCATAATGTCAGCTTTCATCTCCATCAACTGCAGTCCAAGCTTATTTCATGTAATCATTAGACACAAAATATTAATTCTAACACAAAATAGCTCAAGACAGACACAAACTCTATGTGAAACGTATTAAAAATATCATAAATTCATGATATCAACACCCTCAACTTAAACTTATTGTATCTCCTCAAGTGACACACTAAGATGCTAAACGAAACTTTTGTATAAGCAAACATACAAACTCAAGCAATCACATGGACATCTCAATCACATTACTCATTTAGTGCAAACTTTTTTGTCTAGACTCAACAAGCTAAGTCATGCACATCAAGACATGACATAGATCGACCAATAGACATCCCAACATACACTTTTCACAATCACCAAAGTATCAATTCCCCAACAATGTAACTAGTGCCCTAACTTCAAAAGAAATCCCTTTTCACACACAATAGATATGAATTTCAAGTTTTAGGATTCATTCAACACTCACGCTCAGAAGTGACTCCAAGTACAGTTAGTACTCAATACCATATGCTTGCCCTTATTTTCACTGCTTAGACACTCCAAACTAGTTGTTAGGATCACTATAGGAATTTCTTAGCTTGTAACGTAGGCTCAGGGTCAGGTATGATACATTTGGTTACTTTTTAGTGACTTTCTGCCCTCCTTGACATTCCATTGGCTCTTTACCTCTTTCATCAACCTCTTCCTGACATCCTTTCATTTTTTTTCTTTTTTTCCTTGACTATCTTCAAGACAGATGTGAATTTTGACTTTATAGCTCATATTTTTTATTTTTTCTTCTTATTCTTTCACTTTATTTTTCTTTATTTTTTTCAGCACTTTTGTTACTCATCTTTTTGCTTCTTTTGCACAAAGTCACATCTTTTTCTATCTTTTCTTTTTACTCTCTTCAACACAAAACTCTTTTCATACCCTTTCTTTTTCTTTTGGTTTCCTTTTTCATAGCCACTCTCAACTTATGTGTATTGCATGAGTTGAGGTTCACAATATTCGATGTCAGACCCGGGCCAAGATAAAGGTAATTTTTTGAATTAGCCACCCTCAACTTAGGCTTTTGGCCTAATTCAAGGTGCACATGTCTAAGGAGGGACCGGATCCAAGACAATTATTTTGGGGAAGGTGAATTTGGTGTATTGAAACAAGTGGTCAACATTAGGCTCAAACATTTGGATCAAAGGGAACATTTGTATATTTTGGTTAAATCATTTAGGCTTGAGTGGATTTATTCGAACAAGGGCCTATGATCATCTGCCAACTTCTAGCCTAGATTATCTTAGCAGGACCAACGGGGCAAGTTCTAGATTGGCACATATTGTATGAACAATCATTTTTTTCTCACACGCATTTGGCACATTGTTTCATTACCAGATTATTAGATTACCCAGTTTAAGTTTTAGATTAAGTCATGAGGTCAAATCGGTTCCTTATCATGTCATACTGAGATCCAGCACATTCAACTCATCAAGCCTAAAGATCTAGCACATTTCAAACATTTTTGGACGGGTATGAACTTTTCATGCTTTTTATGCCATCATGCTTTCATTCTTCTACTTACTTCTACACATATAATCCTAAACATGCCAGTTCAATAGAAATTAAAAATAGTATCTTGGGGGAAAAGAACACATACAATAAAATCCCTGAGAGGATTATGAGTTGGGTTACTCAGATTGCACCCCCTATCACTCACAATCCATTTACCCCACCCCCAATAAAATAAGGCGCAATTGTCCCTAATGCACAAAAATCAAAAGTAAAACATAGGGTGAAGCAAACATGTGGTGCATATACGCCGAAGACCTCTTAAGAAGCGGGTGGATCCAAAATCCCGAAGTCCGCAAGATCAACACTAGGAACACCATCAGTAGTGCTGTCATCACCTATCCCAACACCCTCAGTAGTTCTCACACTGCCAGATTGGATAACACTTATCTGCCTGGCCCACTGCTGTCTCATCTCGTCATCCAATATCGACACCCTCATGACCTCCTCCAACTGCTGGTGCTCCTTCTTCCTCAATCTCTGAGTCTTAGTATCATCAGAAGTATGATCGGAGTGGTGGGGCTTCCCAGCAGCACGGGAAGAATTTGGTGGTGGCATAGCATCACCAAATATAGAAATCAACATAACCTCATCTTCCTGTGGCATAGGGGAAGACTCTGGCTCAGTCTCTGGGAGCTAGGAGTGCAGCAACATCAGCACGGACGCTAGCTAACTCTTGTTGGAAAGTGGTCACATCAATGGTCAGGGCTAGAAGCCTCTCCAACACTCTAAGCGCAAAGGCAACAAGGCGCTTATGAATGGCCTGAACCTTCTGATCTATCATTTGCGCCATTCTCACCTCAGACTCCATGATAGAGCACTGCATCCATGGCTTCACATGCTGAAGTTGAGTGGCCATATGTACGTCTAGCTTCTGGACTCGGGCTAGAGGGATAGCGATGGACCCTGAAGAGGGAGTGGCTCGGGATGAGCCTGGGGCCTGACTGGTAGCCAGAGATGGTGGAGCCTGAGTGTCTTCTGTAGTGGCCAGAATGGTGGAGTCATCGGCATGTATCTGCTCAACATCGGCAGCAAGATCATCACCTAAAGGTGGCACCTCAACATGTGGCTCTCTCAGTGGTGCAGCGAGGTTGGCATCATCCCGAATGAGGCCAATGTGTAGAGTCTTGGTCGCATCAAGCAACCGGTCATAGTACCAAACGGGAATAAAAGCCTCATTGCAGGGTTGGAAAATAAGGCACGGAAAGGGCAAGGTGGTGGTTGCCTTTAAGGCCCTCTCATGGAACTCCAAAATAAGGATGTGGGTGACATCAATCTCCAACCCCGCCATAATGGCTGCCAGCATCACTACCCAGTCCCATGTAACAACATTGTCGTCTGAGCTGGGGATAGTCTATTCCAGACCAGCAACCAGAAGAACTTCGCAGTGAACCTCAATGTAGCCTTCTTGATACCTAGGCTAGGAGTCTGAACCCACTCAGCACACTCCCCATCCGCAACAATATGTCGTGCCAGCCACCTTAGAAGATCTCGCTCTGTTCAGTATTTCTCTGGAAGGACCCACTCTAGATAATGCTCATTCGGTATTCATACTATACAGTATTAATGGGTAGAGTGTAGGCTAGGCCATACAGAAACCTACGGATCGTGACTTCTTATATGTCGACTATATAACCCCATACTAATATAGACTTAACTGGAGGCTGAGCGACGGGCTTGTCCCATTTAGAGATGGAGTTTCTGATGGTAGCAACATACGAAGCATAAAACTCCCTAGTAATCTCATCTTTGTACTTCCTAGGGTTTCATGCCATCCACTTACATCGGTGTCACCAGAAGAGCTCCTCAATAGATGGTGTAGTGTGGAGGCTGCATGTAAGGACCCTGCACACCCCAATCACAGTCCCGGTCATCCTATCGTGCTTATTCAACATTTTGCCATTGATGTAAAGCTGATACTGGCCCGGGACAACCATCTGTTAGGCTCATCAGCCTTGGGAGCAGGCTCAACACTAGTAGGTACCGGGTTGTCGCTAGAGCTATATGAGTCTGTTGAATGGGTGGTACTGCTGCTAGAACTAGATTTGGACTGCGACTTTGAGCCTGCCGGTTATCCGTTCGGTGTGGCCCCCTCCTCAGATAAGGGGCAGTGACCACGTCGGAGCTGACCTGTTGGGCTCGGTTTCAAGTAGTGCAGGGAGCAGTGGAGGAGGTCCTGGTGTTGGGAGGAATATACTCTGTGTCCTCCTCAATGATCATACGTCGTGAGTGAGCAACAAATTTGGATTTTCCCTTAGCGGCATAGGTTGGAGCTTGCTTGGGGGCCATGATACCTGTGGAGGCTTAGTTAGTACCAAAACAATTCAAAAAAACTTATGGAAATATTTTAGAACAAGGATTGGACCCAAAAAAAAACTCAAAAATAATTTTGGATAGTAGCTGAACTGTCGACCCACGGTGGGCACCTATGGTCCGTCGATAGAACGATAGCCCGTGGGTCACCTCCGTAAGTTAGAGCACCCAAAATTTGGGGATCTAATGTGGGAACCACGGATGTGCAAAACTGTTCGTCGATGGAACAACAGACAGTAGTCCACACAGTGGTTCGACACTTGTACAAAATTTGTGTGCAACTAACCCACGGACCCTGACCTACGGTTCGTGGGTTGGAGTCGTGGGTCAGTTCTATGCCAAGTTTTAGGCTTTAAACTCACACTTCATGCTATATTTCAAAAAATACACAATCAAACTAGGCCTATACATGCATTTCAACATATAATATGGTATTTAATCATCCTTAGGGTTTTGTTGACACATATTTCATCATTTTAACACACCGAAACATACGAACCCTAAGTCAAAACTTCCAAATTTACCTAGTAACTGATTTAGTTGGTTATAATTGACAACAGACTCACATATCGTCATTCCAAGGGTGTTTCTAACTACAATTCAATATTCAAACTCATGATTTACAACCCAAGGTCAATTTCATTGTTGTGATTTCAATATGAAACTATGAAATGTTCAAAGTTTGGGAAGAATCAACTTACCTTAAAGTAATCAACAATGGTGAGTGTGTGATAGATCGCCAAAAACTCCTAAACCAACGTGGACACCAAACCCGGATCGTGAATTCACTTTGGGGAGAAGATGGAAGTGATTTGGGAGAAAAAAAGGGGATTATGGGATCTGTGGGATTGATGTGTGGGGTGATATGGGGTTATGAGAGTGATTTGGGGGATTTAGAAGGCTAAAAAATGGTTGGGGGAGAATATGGACGTGGGAAGTGTTTAAAAATGAAAGATTTTATAAAATAGGGGTCCAGGTCGGGTCAGGCAGAATCCTAATTTTGGACGCACGAGACCCGGTCGACGGTCCGTGGGTCAACCTACGGACTGTAGCTCTGGTCCGTAGGTCCCTCTGACACTTTGAAAATTTTAAAAGCTTACCTGGGATATACGGATACCATCCACGGTCCGTGGATGGACCAACAGACCATCAATGGGATCCGTAGACCACTGCACAGTTGTTTTCTGTAGATTTTGCCTTTCGTCCCTACACACGTAGCAACCATTAGGACTTTTTTTTTATATTTTCTGGACAATCTTTAGACACGAACCCTATTCTATATCTAGCCAACACTAATATAAACATAAAACACCTATCTAAAGAGCTACAAAAAATCAAGAAGAAAGAAGAAAAGTCCTATATCGAAAAGAAAAACCTATAGTTGGCTAAATTGTAAATTTTGGGTTGCCTCCCAAGAAGCATCTGATTTAACATCGCGACACGAAAGAGACACCTTGATTACTCAGACTTCATCAAGATAATAGGCTTCGATCACTTGTTGCACACTCTCCGATTTACCCATGTAGACCTTGATCCTCTGCCCATTCACTTTGAACCTTGTTCCCTCCTTGTTTTCAAGCTTGACCACTCCATGTGGAAATATTTGTGTGACTCTGAATGGCCCGGTGCACTTGGACTTGAGCTTTCCAGGAAATAAGTGCAACCTTGAGTTGAACAAAAGCACCAGATCACCCACAGCAAATTCACGTTTTTCAATCTTTTGATCATGGTACTTCTTCATCTTCTCCTTGTACAAGGCTGAACTTTCATATGCTTTTAGGCAAAACTCATCAAGCTCATTCATGTCATTCATTCTTTGACTCGCTGCGGCGCCCCAATCCAAATTCAACTTCTTCAGCGCCCACATGGCCTTATGCTCTAGCTCTACCGGAAAATGATATGACTTCCCATATACAAGTTGGTAGGGGGACATACCTGTGGGAGTCTTGAATGCAGTGCGATAGGCCCATAGAGCATCATTAAGCCTTCTTGACCAATCAGTTATGTTGGCATTCACAGTATTTGCAAGGATTTGCTTTATCTCTTTGTTTGACACCTCAACTTGCCAACTAGACTGCGGATGGTAAGGAGTAGCTACATTGTAACGAACTCCATATTTCTATAGCAACGCCTTGAACAACTTATTACAAAAGTGAGAACCTCTATCGCTGATAATCGCCCCAGGTGTACCAAATCTGGAGAAGATACTCTTTTTTAGGAATGTGGTGACACTCTTTCCCTCTTTTTTAGGAATGTGGTCCATGAATGGCATCGAGAAGTGATCTTTTTCTGTCCATGCATTTAGCTTGTGGTAGTCCATGCATACCCTCCATCCAGTCAGTGGCTTCATTGGGACTACTTCATTTTTTGCATTAGGAACCACAGTAATCCCATATTTCTTAGGTACACACTGAACAAGGCAGACCCAACTACTATCTGCAATGGGGTATATGACTCCAGCATCCAACTATTTGATGATTTCCTTTTGACTACCTGTTGCATAGGTGGATTAAGTCTCCTTTGGTTCTCAATACTTGACTTGCTGTCCGAAATGAGTTGGATTTTATGAGAAAAAATTCCAGAAGGAATTCCAATACTGTCCGCAAATAGTCTATCTAATAGCCCGTTTGAACCTCTTCAACACAGAAACCAATGCCTCTACTTGTACCTCACTCAAATCGGCCGCAATGATTACCGGTAAAGTGTCATATTTCCCCAAGAATACATACCTCAAATGCGATGGTAGAGCCTAAGCTCAAATTTTAAAGCTTCTTCCACAGATGGTTTTGCGGGTGGAGAGTCTCAATTCTTCATATCTAGCTCCAATCTTTTTGGTTTGGAATGAAATTCAAACCTATCAAGTGCGGCAACTAATTCAGCATAGTCCTCAATACCATCACTATCAAAATTCATCATTACCACTTTCAATGCATCAACACTCAACCTCTCTTTAATAGATACTTCAGAACCTCGCTGCACAATATGATTCACCACTGATGCTGACATGAGATTGTTTTCTTGCTTCATAGACCTACAGATATTAAAATTCACCTCCTCATTATTCAGTCGGAACTTTGATGAGTCCACAGATTGGACTCATTTAGGGCTTTATTTTAATAGAAATTGTGTCCTCAAATACTTATTTTATCTCAATATCTGATGAAAACCTTTAAGTTTCAGGTATTTGAAGTTTGAAGGAATGCATGGACACTACTTCGCAAACAGGAACGAAAAGGCTAAAAAGAACGATAAAATGAAGGACAGAGGATCGTCGAGTTCACTTGGTGAATCAAAGAAGGGTCTCACTTCACCATTTATTCTAGTGTGCTGAGCCCTAAAGGAAAGGATCAAGTCGGCGGAAAAAGAGAGCAGTCGGCGCATCACCGAGAAGTTCCGTGAAGCAGTACTATGTCACCTAATGACCCAAAGCACGATGATGACGAAGGATGGTGCAAGACGACGATGAACTAAACCATAGGGTGAATAGCTGAGTTGATCGGTGATTCCGACTAATGTCGCCGAGTGATCTGCCGCAACATAGATTTTTTAAAACTATAAATACGCATTGAGAGTTATAGCTTAGTATCAAATTTTTAGAAGAAGACTTTAGAATCAATTTTAGAAAATATAATTTTAGTAATTTTTACTCTCAAGTTTGGAGAGGGTTTTGGACACTTGAACAAAGGAGTTCATCTTCCCCAAGTTGGAAGTGGGTCTTCTCTATTCTTCTTCCTTTGCTTAAATCAAGGTTTAATTTATTATACCCATTTGATTTCACTATCATTTTAGGTGTATTTTGTTATTTATTGATGTGTGGCGAAAAATCTCCATTCTTGGGGTGTGATTTAGCAAATATGTGTTGATATTATTGTTGGGTCTTGCTTGTTGATAGGGTAGATGTATTTTAAGGCTGATTTCACCTAGAGGTTGTGGTTTAATTTAATGGGTTTGTAGTTGCAAATACAAAGCCACCCATGTGTTTTTGGCTTGCCCAAGAGGGAGGTCGGGAAACCAAGACCTCTAGACTGATGGCCTAAGGAGTGGGTCGACATGAGGTTCAGCCTGAGAGGGTGAGCCCTAGTCCCATATCTTAGCCCTCAGCTCTAGAGAGTGAGTGGGGTAAGGCGTAGGCTGGTCTTCATGCGGTAAATGGGTGTCCGAGAGGAACGCATTTGAAACGGGGTAAGTTGCCCGAGAGGAAACTTATTTCCATCTAAAGCTTAGCCTAGTCACTATTATCTTGCAAATTTCCTATCGAAAGCATGTACCCAACTATTTATCTCAACTTGTA
>JAJONZ010015136.1:0-20975 GCA_029582445.1 Solanum paucissectum
AGCATTTTGACCCATTAAATAACAATAAGGGCATTTTGGACTAAATATTGACGGTAAAAGCATTTTTGGACCAAAATACAAATGGAGGGCATTTTTGAGCCAAAGTATTGACGGTAAGGGCATTTTTGAGCCAAACTATAAACGGAGGGCATTTTTGTTCCTTTCACATAGTTTAAGGGCATTTTTGACCCTTTTCCCTATTTAAAAACTTATCAAGTTTGGTCTTTGTCCATTTTTTTTAATACAAATAGCTTAGGTTTATATTAACATAATCTATGCCTCGACAAATTAAATCCTTTAGCAACTTTTTCAGTTGGTTCTCTCTCCGTTACTTTTTCTTCAAATTAACCTTACGCGAAGAACCTTAACCTCAACGATTTAAAATAAAATTCACGAGGAAAGAAAATATAAGTCATAATTTTATTCAACAGAGGATAAAATGAAGTATATTATTGTTACTAATGACTTGAATATGTTAAACTTTATTATAAAAAGAAAAAAGTTATTATCCGTTAAATCCAAAGTTTGTACTCCAACGATTTCATTGAACGGAATTTGTTTAATTTTTCAGAAATGGTAATTTATAAAATGGTAGATTTGCAATTTTTTAAACTTTTTTTAAAAAAATAGATCAATTTTATTATTCTATTCATTTTATTTTACGTAAAGAAATTTGAGTAAATTAAATAAAAATCGCATTGATTAGCATGATGCATGATAAGTTTCTCGAATAAAAACTATCAAAGTTTAGGATGGTGCATATTAAAAACCAAAGCTATTTGTATTAAAAAAAAATGGACAAAGACCAAACTTGATAAGTTTGCGAATACTTAAAGGACTAAAATCGGTAAATTTATAGTTAAGGGACTAAAACCAGTAAGTGTATAGTTAAGGGACCAAAGCTGACAAATTTTTGATTAGTTAAAGGACTAAATCCGTTAAGTGTATAGTTCAGGGACCATTTTAGACCTACTCCTATAGTTGAGGGACTATTTATGTCATTTACTCAGAAAAAAAACATGAAATCAAACAGAAAGTGGATGTATTTTTGTTATGAAACAGGGGAAAACAAGAGCAAACGGTTGATACAAAGAAAAACAAGGATTAATGAGCGATCAACAAGGCCACGACCTAGGTTGGTGACCTTTATTGCACTTTGCAGGGCGCTTGCCTAAGGTTAACCCATGTAGTAGAGCCTACATTATAATTTGTTGCAGTGTGTGCCTGAGTATGTCATTGCTCTTTTAAGAGAGCTGTAAAGATGTGTTTGTTGTTTATGTGGTGCTATAAGTTGAAAAAATAAAATCAAGGGCAAAATGTCCCTCATAGATTGAAATGAAGGAAAACAGAATCTGGATGGATATAAAAGGATAGGAAGGAGCCACATTAAACATACTTACTTGGATAGGTTCAATGGGCGATCAATAAGACCCATGGCCTAGGCTGGTGACTTCTATTGCACTTTGAAAGGGTGCCAGCCTAAGGTCGGTCCAAGTGGTCGTGCCTATGTCATAATTTGTGATAGTGGGGGCCTGCGTTCGCGTGGCCTGTTCTCAACTCTTAAACAAAATTTTATTGAGATTCTAGTTTGCTGAAAACAGAATACAGCCAGCCCTTCACTTGAAAGTAGCGCAGTTGTGCGCTAAAAATATTTTTTATAGGTAATTATGCTAGTGACAATTATTACATGTTAGTATTCTTTGTAAATGCCCACTAAAATCTTTGTCGGTAAAAGTTTTAGTATTCTTTGTATTTTTTTTTTGCTTACGAGTTCGGCAGAACACAGGGTAGGCTTAAACCCTATCCACTCCACTTTCTGTTGGTTTCAAAATCTTAGCTCGATACACAACGTTCCCCTTATATTACTCAAAGCCATTACAAGGCCAACTTAAAGTAACCACAAAAGAGGCAAAGCTGAGCCTTCACCAAAAAATCACACATTCACACTCCATATATAATGTTAAAATTATTTTTATTGTTGAATCTTTTGCCTTCTTCATGTGTTTATTTTTTTTCTATTTTTGAATTTTAGTAATAAAAATCCTGACTTCACGCACAATTTAAGTATATTCAAGATACTGGCCAAACATTCTGTGTGACATTTCATGGATCAGCTTGTGACCATATGTATTCAAAATCATCAAGAAACATGATGATTTTTGTTCATATAGATATTAAAGGAGTGAGGAGAGTACCACACCGTTGAATAATAAGTAAATATAAACTTTGTCGTAATATAAAATAAACACATAAATTCGCTGCAAAACTTACGCAGCCATGCAGTGAGCACAAAGCGAACTATTCTTTCGCCTTTTACTAAAGAATACCGTGTGCCCGCTGCTATTAATGGCATACGCCAATTTTTAGAGGGGTTCTCTTTTTTGAGTACCCCAACAAATGTAGTTTCAACTATTTTTTATTTTTGTTCTTACATGAGTGTTATTCTTAGTTTGAAGGTAAGATTGCAGAATGTTTCTTGGAAATGGTTTGGTTGATTTGAAGTCGAAATTTTATTTAAATACATAATTTGGATTTTCGTAATTTATATTATTTTCTCATAAATATAAAAAATTCTTCAATTTATGAAAACAAGGGATATTCGGTTTGATTTTAAATTTTAAAAACAGTAAAAAGCCGGATTAATTATGAGTATGTAACACATGGAAATATGTGGAGTTGTAGAGGAGGATATCAGTTCATAAGTAGTAGAAGTACAGATTGGATCAACTCTACCTGAGAGGGGCAGTGTGATGGAACAAAAGTTACCTATGTTTGACAACCAATTGTAGGGATGGCAATGAGGGCGAGGCGGGTATGGCTTTATGCGGGTGCGGTCCGGGGCGGGTTGAAACTTCTTTTAAGGAATGTAAGTGGGTGCGGGTTGTGGAAATTGCAACTCCTCTCAATATATGCTCGCCACTTTCTTTTGCTTCAAATTTTTGGTGGAGTTCACTTTATAAATAACATTGTTTTATATTTTCATTGATATCAACCATTTATTTAGTTCTCAATGAGATGTTCTACAAGATTTCAGCTACTCAATTTCACTTAATTAGTTCTAATATTGAGAAAATATTTATAAGTTAGTCCAGGCTTCTCTCTTTAGCTACTTTATCATTGTTTTTTTTCAAATATTTTGACACTTAAGCTACACTATAATTTTCTGGAAACACTTTAGCTACACTATAATGAAGCCTTATAATTTTCTTGAAATTGTATTATTTTGTGTTTGACAAAAATAATAATTTAGAAACCAAATGAAACATAAGCTTGACCCACAGATTCACTAACCCCTTCTATTAAACAAGAAAAAATATTTATTTCCCCAACTACATGACTGAGACAATGATTTATCTCTATATGTATATGCTAGTAGGAAATAGTATAACAGTTACAAGTTTATTTATTTAGCAGAAAAATAAAAAAAAGTTTTATGAATTTTATTTGTTATGTGAAACTCAATTAAGAAAGAAAAACAACTATGCGGGGTGGAGCGGAGCACGGCGGATTGAAAACACATTTTTTTGTTATGTGAGGCCGAGTGGGGCGGGTTAGTATGTTTACGGGTCTACGCGGGTTTGCCATGGATACAACTTTAGCCCAACTCGGAGTTGTGAGGCCTGTCTTTCGCCTTCCATATGTTCCACTTACAAAGGCAAAGATAGACGAATTAGTCATCCTGTTTGTTATCTATGTGGTGCTATAAATGACAAAAAATATATAATCAAGGGTAACATGTCCCTCATCGGCTGAAACAAAGGAATAAAGCGATTAAAATGGGTATAAGAATACCGTGTGTGCGCTGCAATTAGTGGCATACGCCAATTTTTTGGAGGGGGTTCTCTTTTCTGAGTACCCCAACAAGTCTAGTTTCAACTGATTTTTATTTTTGTCCTTACAGGAGTGTTCTTATTTTGAGGATATTTGTTCACAAGTAGTAGAAGTACAGATTGGATTAACTCTACCTGAGTATGGCTATTTCAGGAATTAAAGGGGCATGGAACAAAAGGTTACCTATGTTTGACAACCAATTGTGTGCCAAAAATGTTCAATCATTAAAGCTTGATTTTGAATTTTGGCATGCTCCAAATGTGAATTGTTTTGAGTGAATAATATATTGAAAGATTTGAAACATCGAGCGGAGCTCATATATAAAATTTGGGAGTGTTAAGAGGAGATTTTGAGTTGGTTGGGATTGTCAGACTCCATTATCCATTCGGTGTTCGGAGCCCACATAGGAGCACCAACTAAATTGCGCACTGCAGGGCCCATTCGGGGGTGACGCTTCTAACAAGATTTTCTCCATACTCAGGGCTCGAACCCGAGATCTTTGGTTAAGGGTGAAACACTCCTATCAGTGCACCACAACCCATGTTGGTTACAATCTTATTTATTAAACTCTAAATTAGTAGAAATTATATTCTTATATTTTTTAAAATTAAAATATTGAGGAATTGAAACATACCTCAATGATATCACGACAATATGTAGATGTATCGTAATGGTATAATGGATGATTTAATAATCTTATCGAAAGACTGAAGCAAACCTCAAAGAAAACATTGTTCAGTTACTCATTGATACCACCCGGATATATTATACTTTGATGGTATCAAGGAGGAAGAAACCGTCCTTCAATGAAGATATTGATCAATTACTCTTTAATATCACCAGAGTATATCCATATATTGTAATAGCATCGAAGAGGAAAAAAAGGGTGGGCGCTGATATCAACATGACATCAGTGTGCAAAAAAAATTAATATATATCATTTTAAAATAAAAAGAGGATAGGAAAGTAACGATACATTAAAAAGTAAATATTTTACTTTTTGCGAGTTCTATTCCTAACAGGTTGGGCCTTAGATAATATTCCACAAATAGAAAGTGCTAGGAAATACCTGAGTATGCACCATCCCAAATGAATTATTACTTTCTAAAAGAAAATTAAGATACTTAAATTAAATGATACGAAGAAGATATTGTTTTTTTTTGTAAACATAAGTCAAGTTTTATATTTTTTATTTTCTTAGAAAATGAATTGTTATAATTATTTTCTGAACAAAAGGTAAGAAACTTAAATTGAATTATTATTAAAATATCCTTTAATCTTGCGGCGTTAAGTATTTTTTATGAAAAGTCAAAATTAAAGAGTTGTCAAAAAAGAGAAACGATCTTCATTTTGAAATAGACTAAAAAAGGAAAGTTAAACAAGACAAATCAAAATAGAGAATTTTTTTTTCGTATTATTGACTAACGAATGTAATTCATTATTTTTGACCGATACTAAATGTGTAACTTTCCCTACATTTAAAGGAAAAATCTTGGGAGATTTTTTTGTAAAACAATATCTGATTTTTGAAGTGAGAAAAAATGAACCACAAATAAAGACCATCACAATAAAAGAGACAAAAAAGATGCAGCTAGGAAAATCATTCTTCTATGGCTAATAACATTTCTATCACTCACCCAAAATTCAATCAAACTCTAATATCTTTTACTAACATATCTTCACTCTCTAATTTTCTATACTCAAAGGTTCATTTACATAACCAATTATATTATCATCAATTCAAGGAGACCAATTATACTTCACCATCATCATATAGCTATCGCCTTTTTTCTCGAAGGAGTTTTATAGAAGACGAAGATGAAGAAGATGATCATAAATTGAAAAACTATAGTTTCCAAGAAGCTGTGGCGCTATTTAATAGCAGAGATTATTACAGGTAAAGATAACAAATGAACGAGTCAAATTATAAAATGATTCGTTATGTAATGTTTTCGAAGTTTGCTTAGGTCAAAATTGGTTTAGTCTAATATGACCATTCTCCTTTCCTTATTTATCTTTGTTTTATTAAAAAAAAAACTGTGAAAGTTAATCTATTTTTCTTAAATTATTAGTTTAGTTTCTTTGAAATTCACACAATTCCCAATTGCCAAATTAATGTATATCTGGACTGGATTTGCATTTTGACTTGTCACGTTACACTATTTAGACCACTTTAATTTCTTTTGAGATAACTCTTTAAATCATGTTTTCAAGTTCAGTACACTAATATCTCGTTTGGTCAAACTAATAAAATCAATTTATTTTGGAAAATAATTTTTTAAAAAGTACTTCGGTAAGAAGTCATTTGTATTTGATGAATAAATTCTTAAGACACTTTTGAGAAAAAAATATTATTTGGTCAACCTTTATAAAAGTAAGTTATAAATGTATTTTTCAAAAAAGTAATATTGGAAAAAATTTACTTTTTTACTTTTGAAAAACAGTTTTTGTTACTCCCTAAAAACTAGTCAAACACCTCTCTTTTTTTAAAATAAATAAAATTACTCATTTGACCTCTCAAAAACTTAGCCAAACAAGCTATAAATTTCGTCGCTTTTGAAAGCAGTTCAATCATTTTTTTTCTTTTATGATAGATAAATTTAGTCCACTGGACTAACGGGAACAAAATTTAAATTCTCATAAAAAAATGAATTTTATGCAAATAACCCCAATTCAATCCGTTTATAGTTAGGTGGATTAAACATGTTAATGAAAAATGAATTATTTTGTCACCTTTGACAGATGTCACGATGTTCTTGAAGCCCTTTGGAACGAATCCCAAGAGCCCATTCGAACTCTACTCCACGGAATTCTTCAATGTGCAGTAGGATTCCATCACTTATTCAACAAAAATCACAAAGGAGCAATGATGGAATTGGGAGAAGGACTATGTAAGCTTAGAAAATTCAACTTTGAAAATGGACCATTTTATGAGTTTGAAAAAGAAATTTCACAAGTTTTGGATTTCATCTATAGAACACAAATAGAAGTTGCTGCTTGTGGTGATGATATTTGTGTAACTATGGATCGATCAGAAAGATCATATCAACTTCTTGGTGGCTTTGCAGCAGGACAACAACTTTATAGTTTGGTTAGTAATAATTCCCAAGAAGATTATTGCTATCTTGTTTTCTCATATGGAAAATATGATGAAAATGTAGAACAACTTAGGATAAAACTTCCAACTATTGATGCTTCTGAAGAAAATCTTAAGGAGTTGGAGTATAATTGATACAGACGAACTGAGCAGAGTTATTCAATATTTGTGTGAATGAAAAGCAACAGATACTCTATGAAATTGAAATTGTTGAGGTTCACGAAATTATATGACACATTTCATGTTAAAGATTAATTTTCTATCTTTATTTTATGGTTAATTAAACTATTGATTTCTGTATTTATTTTGTCTATTTTTCATTACAACTTGATATTAGGTTGTTTTTATTGCACCAACATACATCCAATGACATAGACTAAGATCTAAGTTGCTACAAAGACATAGACCTATATTTCATATCTTTATTGATTATCAGTTTTCTTCGTTTTTATGCAGTTTTTTTGTCCGTTCTCTATACTTCCTACCTATTTTATGAACTTATTTTCCCTTATAAGAAAAAGGAATGACGATATGGGGGGATCGATTTACTCTATGGATGGGGAGGGGTGGGGGGTTCTCTATGGCAACAATTGCGATGAAACAAAAGGGGGGACTCGGCTTATTCTGTGGCAACAACTGCAATGATACACAGAATGTAAGCGTTATCCGAAATGATTCACATAACATACTTTCCTGACAATGCTCATTTAAAAGATTCAGTTTTATCATTATTATTTTATTTTTTAAAATATTTTGTTTGAGACTAATAACATCATTTTCTATTTGTCCAAATTCATGAGACATGATTTGCTATTACTCATGTTAATAATTAAAAATATTAATTGATTGAATTGTTTTGTTTTTATTAAATTTCGACTAGCTTTTTTGGTTTTTGTCAAATCAAACCGAAATTAATTCAATTTGCTTCTGTTTCGTCTAGTTTGACTTAAATAGGATTTTTAGCTCAAATTGCACCTGTAAAATAACATAATTTTCAAGTAATGCATTATATGTACACAAATCAATCATTAAAAAAAATTCTAAAATAATTAAATTAAATTATATATATAATATATAAATTCAAATTATA
This sequence comes from Solanum paucissectum, assembly GCA_029582445.1. Taxonomy (NCBI): domain Eukaryota; kingdom Viridiplantae; phylum Streptophyta; class Magnoliopsida; order Solanales; family Solanaceae; genus Solanum; species Solanum paucissectum. The sequence goes on from JAJONZ010015136.1 coordinate 8,019, forward strand.
TTATTACAATTACTCTGTCTAAATGATATTCTTCGCTTTTCGAGATTAAATCTTCTTAATTTTAACAATAAATTTGGACATAGTATCTTTTCATTTTTTTTAAATAATAAATTTTCATACGGGACATTAACCACAGCTGACGTTGTGAAGGTAGTAGCTCCAACGACATATATAGGTGGAACATGTGGCTCATAGGGAGCGGCGACGTGTGCCCCAAGTATCTGTTGCATTGTAGGTATGGAAGGGTCGCGATTAGAGAGGTCAAGAACATTCCTGACTGCAGTTGGAGAAACTAGTGGGACTCGACCGTGAGCGGGAGCATGTTGACTGATTCGTAAGTCGGAAGAAGGCAAGTCAACCTTTGGGAATTAAATAGGCGTCTTGAAAGTTGGAAAAGTGGTAGCCGACAGTTTGGCCAAGTCTCACACTTGACGTAACTCTTTCCTCAAGATCTCAAGTTCTTGTGTGATGTGAGTCATTTTCTCGTCATCTTGAATGTCTATTATATTTCGAGAACCTTTGGGTTCTCAAGAGGTATTATTATGTTTGCGGCAGCGTTGAACTCGTCTCTATCATTCATCTTTCCTTTTGATCGAAGGTTATATCGTGAGTCATTCAGTTTGCAAGTCGACACAAACCAACGTACTTTGGAAATAAATGATGAAAAAGAAAAGAAAACAAACAAAAAGGGAAGCCATGTTAGTTTGAGAGATATTGAAAGATGTAACACATATATACGCCAAGTTAGCGACATTCAAAACGGGTCCTAATATGGAGCCTCTTTTTGCCTGAGGTAGGCCTAAGTTGCAAATATTAATAATTAATTGATCCAAAATTTCAACACGTTCCAAATTCAAAACGGAGCTAATATTTCAATAATAATTAGGGAAAATCCTAAATTGATTGCCATATCGGCATATTAGAACAGTAAGACAGGCCATGCAAGACCTCTTTTAGGGAGAAAGAAAATAAAGAAAAAGTCTAGGGCCAAGTTGGGTAATCATCATCAACATCTCCCAAAACATAGTAAGGTCCTAGCTGGTACTCTGAGGATTCTTGATCTGCCATCCCAAGTGGCTTGAATTTTCCCTTTCATCAAACCCTATGGAACCATACTTAAAGTGAGCATATTCTGCTGTTGGAATAAGTTCATTCTCCATATGCATCACTCCTCCATCTCTAGGGTTATACACGTTAAGGTCATTCTCTGAATATTATTCTGGATCTTCTTTTGAATCTTCTTCTATCTTCTCTTTCGGATCCTCTTCTAGGTCTTCCTCCATCTCTTTCTCTGGTTCATCACCAACTGCTTGTATGAGATGGTCGACAGACCGCGGGGTCACCTGATGATACATGGTTGTGGTGATGGGCATGAGGTTCAATAGTTCCATGCCAATTTGATTTGATCTTGGGTGTCCGTGAACTCTAAGATTTTGGCATAGCTAGGCCTTGCAAGAATTTCTCCTATGATAAACCAAGTATAATATGTAGGGGTGCACCATGACTCAACCTGCATGCCTGAGTCAAGAATACCATACCATCATTTTACCAAAGCAGTGATCCTTTTGATCAGGATTATTTCTCATAATCGACCTCTACTAGTGCCATATTTGACCATAGAGGAGCGCCTTGGGTCATTACAAACTGTTGAAGGACTCTTAAAGGTGCGTAAGGCTAGAATCTTTCCAACCCAATTAGCTCAATGAAATAGTTGTGGTTGGTTCTCAACAAAGCTCGACAATGGACCCATGGTAGTCACCAGTGAATATGTTCCCTGTGAGGTGGGTCAGTAAAAGGAGCCAACATTCTTCATCGTTTGGGGTGTCCCACATGCTCAATATCATCGCATGACTTCTGATTTTGTTGTGTAAGTCTCCTTCAGTTCCATTGTTTGCCTCTTTTTGATAGAAGTGTTCCAACATCCAAATATGTAGCAACATGTTACTTCCCCTGAAGTGATCATATCCTTTAGAGCAGAGGGATAGTGACCGAAATATTTTTGCCAAGATCATGGGTACGATGGTCACTCTAATAGGTCCTCTAAATATGTATATGACCATAGGCAGTAGGTTGATGTAGACACAATCTCTTTTCTTTAGAAAGATCATAATTCCCAAAAAGGCTACCACAAAAAAATAGTCTTGTGCATCTCCCAATCAACCCTAAAAATGAATAATTCTTGTTGGGACCTATCGTAGCTCTCTCGACGATCGAATCTTTTAAAGAGATAATCTAACTTGTTCCATCTCTCATTAACTCTTCGCAAACCTGCCCTACTATCAACCCCAAAGACTGGAGAAAACCAATTCTCGATGTAGTGTGTGGGGCCAAGAGTGCTTTATCAGCCAATGGTAAATAGACAATTTGACTTATCTCCTCCAGTATTTGTGTGATTTCAAAGTCTGTGAACTGAAAAGTCACTGTCGCTGGTTGCCAGAATTCAATCATTAGAGTAATGAGCCATTTGTTTGTGTCCATATTCAGTAGATTAGTTAATGACCTCACATGCGACATAATTTCATTTCTGTATGCCACTCGAATGTTTTCCCACCAATCTTTCAAAATTCAAGGACCTCAGTCATCATCATAATATTAGAGAGGTTTTGGTTGATTTGCATCTGAAAGAAAAAGAGGAGCAGTCCTAGTGTCCTGAATCTGTTACAATTTTAATATTTTGATTAATCAATCATTTTCACACAAATATATGTCCTCAGATTTTGAAGAGAAGCCCATTGACAAAAGGGTGGTTTTCTAAATGCAGTGACAATACCTCATATTGTCCCGCCTAAGATGTGTACATCATATTTCTAGAGTAGGATTTTTTTCTAGATAATTGAGAGTGAGACTGAATAATTGCGAGAAGGTGCACTATCTTAATTGCACCAACTCTGAAACTAAAGAATCCAAGAAAGTTTCAGATGAGTGCAGGACACCTCTCGCATGTTCAGTGTGTGTTTGTGAATGACCAAATACTCAATGCAAAGTGCAAATGACAGTGTAAGGAAAGCAGTAAAAAATAGTGTTTCAAAACAAATAAGGAACACAAGTTTGAATTTGACTTGTGACCTTTCAATCAGAGCAATATATCAATAAGGTAAAGCAAATAATAAACTGAAACAAGTTATCACACATCTTATTCCTAAATTGAGTTTCTAAGGTTAAAACCTAAGTAAGTTCTCCAATGGAGTCGCCAAACTGTCGCACCCTATTTCGAGCTAGCCAAAATAGTTCACAACATAATATGGCTATCACTCTGATTTTGAAAATTGCTTAGAGTCGCCACCTAATTTTAAGGAAAAAGATTAGGAAAACCATTTTTTAAAATATGTAAATATAAACTCTGTTTTAATTTACGAAACCAATGAGATTCTGAGTAAGGTTTTTGTTACTCGAGGGAAAGGTATTAAGCAACTCTCAGAGCCTATCCGAAGACAGTCCTTAAACTCAGTTTAGAAAAATAATTAGAAAAATTTATTTATTTATTTGCTTTAAAATCAATGATAAGTGAAATGGAGTTTACATGTTGAATAAAATAAATATATAAATGTTGAGTTTGAAGGATATCACACATATTACTAAATATTTAAACTCCATTTATTTCAAATTATATATCACATGTATTACTAAAGGGTGTAAATATTTAGTAATATGTGTGATATATAGTTTGAATAAAATGAAGTTTCCTGAAAATAAACAAATAAAATAAACAATAATAATAATAATATAAAATGTTAAGATATTATATAAAGTTTATGATCTTAGCTAGATTTATTATAAAGTAAAATATGTACATGTATATTGTTTAAAACATATGAATGTTTATTATTTTATTTACATGTAGGGACAAAATGATGATATGTACATATGTAATAAAATAATATGTATATTAAAGTGTAGGAATTTATAAATTACATAAAAAAATTAAATATGAATATGAGTGCATTCTTTTGAAACTCAATAGTTAAGCTCACTCACATGCTTCTCTCAAGCCCCTCTGCAGTCTCATGACTTCCTCAATTTTTTTGCTGAGAGCAACTCATCGATAAAGATCTGACTTTGCTTTTCAACCACCTTGAATATGGGAGGTAGTCGAATGAATATGAGAAACGCACGAGTTAGAGTAAGTTCCTTATGACACAGTTCTACTGCACAATATAGAGTATGAAAGAAAGGAAACTTTTCTTAAATGTTTGTAGTCCCTCATTTATAGAAATGGGCCCTCACAACCATAAACAAGATCCTACTAACACGGCTTCATGAACACCATAGAACACTTGAACTTTGTGCTCTAATACCAAGTTTGTCACGACCCGAGTCTACACCCTGGACGTGGCCGGCACTCGAGAACCATTGCTGGTCCCCAAGCAAACCATCATCCTGGCTGACTACAAGAGGAAGACTAACTCAAACATACATAAGCTTAAAACTGAATTAAATTCATTGAAACTCAAATACTCATCTTTAAAAAGTCTGAACAATACTCAATAAATATCCTCATAGTTTGTAAAACAACTCAAAAGAAAGTAAATACTGAAAAACTCCTCAACTTTATTTATTTATGAAGCCTCTAATATTACAAAAGGATATAGGGACAAGACCCACAACATCTCAAAACTACTAACTGTAAGGTAAAGGTGAAGTCCTCCGAAATATAAGAAGGCTCACCAAAGCTGACTGGAATGTCACATGACCTCAACAAACCACTTGTTGATGACCCTGAACACCTATATCTGCATCATGAAATGATGCAGGCCAAATAACGTCAGTACGTTGAATGTACGAGCATGTAAGGGGGGAAATAGAATATAATAACAAGCTTGGACTGATAACAAGGAAGACATACTCACCTCGTCTCAACTCAACTTAAGAATACTCAACACAATATGAAAGCAACAATAAAAGATGCAATACATATAAATTTTTTAAAACAGGAGATAATAACTCAAAATATATACAAAAATACAATAATAAACTCTTTACTCTTATTTGGGAGATTTTCTAATCGACATCCATCACTATGAACAACGTGATGATACATCGTCTCACCCACGCTGTCAGAACTGTCCTATACCTTGTCGAGGTATAGAACATCCTCAAATAAGCGGATCCACTAAGCCCTTTCTGAAGGAACTTAGGATTCATATAAAAAGTATGATCATGTACCCATGTTGGCATACATGGTTTATGAGGAATGTGAGTTGTCTTAACTCATCCTTATATCAGTGTTCAATACTACTCCCAATAATATATACCTCATGCTCATATGTTTAAAAACATAATACTTCATCTGGTTTGAGATAATTGCTCAAACTACCCTCTTATAAGAGGTAACTGCTCTTGAAATGTCTTTGAACTCATAACTCATTAAGAAATCAAAGTTTCTGTTTTCTCAAAATAATATTCTCTTTCTTCATGTAAAAATAAAACAATTGGGAAATACATAGTTCCCTTATAATATTTCTCAAACTCCTCTTTACTTCCTCAAAACTCAGTTTAAAACTCAAATATTGGTTTTAAAAAGCTTCTCAAAATCTTTAACTCAGTTCATAGGGTTCATGCAGAATTATGGACATGAACGACTCAAATCAGGGATCTTAATAGCAATATGGAAACTCATTACTCAGAACTCAAGGACTCAAGAACTCGGAACTCAGAACTCAACGACACTACTCCTCTCAGGAATACTCAATCCATAGAGTTCATGTGGAATTATGGACATGAACGACTCAACTCAAGGATCTCAATGACAATCTAGAACTCATGAGTACAACTCTTCTTATTTTCATACATACTTCCTCATGACTTAGTTCAAAACTATAGTTGGTTTCAAAGAATTCTCAATTTGACTCAAAGGACCCTCTTGAACTTTCCTCTTAATTTTTCTTCAATTTGAAATGTAATTTAAGAGATATGATAAGGATATGTATGATCTCTCAATGATTAATGAATACTTAAATAGTTAATATCAAGAAGAGAGCGAAGACACGATTGGAAATAATACACGGGACGAAGAGTAGATGAGAAATGGGCCTGACGACCTTGGCGCAGGGCAACATGCCTCCTATACTGAAAATGTTCTGTGGCGCAGTGCAGGTGCATTGCCCCAGCCCCTCTGGTTCTATGGGGCGCATTGCCCTAACCCGAGCCCAGAAAACCTGACGAACTTTCGGTCTCAATTTCCAGCCATATCTCCTCTAGAATCGAATGATTTCCTCCAAGTTCTCCTAGATTCATAAGCCAAACACCATTCCAATGAAAGCCCACACAAAATCCATCAAGAACAACACTCATTCGCAAGACGCTCACCTCAAGAACTCAACAAGACTCCATTGTTAAAGAATGAAGCAAAAACCTCAAAAACTTCTCAAGAATTCAATAATTCGACTTCAAGAACGAATCCATGGTAGAAGTTTACATGATTGCCGTGATGGAGAACAAACCCAACACTAAGAAATCTTACATACTCAAAAAAACTAAGTTCTTGGCGAAGTTCTTCAAAGTTCTTGAAAGAACGCTTGAAACCCTTCTCATCTCTCCTCTTAAACTTGCTCTCAAAACCCCTAACGCTTTTCGGAATGAATAAAACTGATTTCCATCAGCGTAGACCCCTATTTGGGTGAACAAAACGTGTTAGGCTAGTGGGGTAAGGAAAAGACCAAAATATTCCTCCTTAAAACGGATGAAAAAACCTTATCTAGAGTTATCTAGAGAGGTTGCACTCAAACGGGCATAACTTTTTCATCCAAACTTGGATTTTAGCAAACTCGGCAGCGTTGGAAAGAGGAATCAAAGATCTTCGATTTGATACCTCATGGGTCACCCAACTCTTTATGTGCTAAAAATTATGGTCGTTTGAAGTTGACCCAAAACTCAAACTAAAGGGTGACTTGAATAAATTTCTCTTTAGTTCTTTTTGAAACTCGAGGTGTTACATCTGTTAGGGTTTTGCCCTGATTTTCTTACCTTATTTGAAGTTTATTTTTTCTTAAAAGAAAAGACAAAACATTACCATAAATGTTTTTACTTTTTTGAAAGGAAAATATAATATTCTTTCATATTTGGTTTATTCTTTCCTTTTAGGAAAAGGTTTTAGAGTAGCTAGTTCTTTTCTAGTAGGAAAGGTTTTAGGACTCTATAAATATAGGTTTGTTTCTTCTAAAACAACAACAATAACATCCACAATGTAGTCATTTAAAGACTTTTGTTTATGGGGAGATTTATTCTCTCAACAGTTTTAGTATTTTCTTTTATATTAGTTTTTCATATAATAATATTATGTTTTTAGTTAAGTTTTTGTCATCTAATTTATTATCATATGATTTGCAAATTATAAGCTTCCGCATGACGCCATATTCACCTTCAGAACCCAACAACATCTAGTGACCTTAACACCTAAGAAAATTTAAAATCTCTCAGGAAAATCTTATTCACGGACGAATCATAGTTCGAGTCTTAACTTAAAAAAAATTGGGTGTTACAATTTAGAAATCGTGCTTATGAGATTTAATAAATATTTTTCAGCATGTTAAATTAATTAAATGATTCTTAGGCCTACAGTAATTCATTTTCAGCATTCTAATGAGTTTAGATATTATATTTAGGACCTGATTAAATAACCTCATTTATTAATAGAAATCATGTCTATAAGATTAAATAAATACTCTAGCATGTAATTATGTCAATACAAATCTTGTCTATAGAAATTTATTTATAATTTCAGCATGCTAAACAGATTAAAAATTGATCTGCTTTTTGAGTATTTACTGCTCGCATGACTAGTCGGCATTTTAATTATATTTTATGCCCATTTAAAATTAATATGTTGTTATAGTGTCGATTTGTATGTTTGATTACGCACACCCTAATGCTATCATGATCCTTCACAATTTATTTGTGTTTACAAGCATGCTAATTACTAAATTAGAGGCCAATATAAGACATTAATTTACTGATTGCCCCTTAGTTCTATATATTTTGTTTGACGTTTAGTGTCTAATTAGCAACTTAAGTTTTTTTAAAGTCTAAAACGTATTCTATTAGTGTAAGTCCAATGCCTCTTAAACATTAAGTTGGGATGATAGGCACCTCTTAGGACGTAAGTTTTTATTTCTTTTAGTTCACTTGTAGGCTTTATCCCCAAGCTAACCCTTGGCCTGACTGACTATTTAGCGGAAGACTCACTCAAGCAGAAAGAAGCTTTATATGCAGAATTTAACTCATATATCTCAAATAGACCCAACTCAAAGGCTGAAAGTACTCAAAATTATAAATAAAACAGTTTGCAAAACATCTCAAAATAAAAGAAAAATATTGAGAGAGTCCTCAACTCTAACTATCTATGAAGCCTCCAATACTAAAATAGATGTCGGGACAAGACCCATGACAACTCAACAATAATAGAAAATTAAATGTGAAATCCTCCGGAAAGTAGGGAGGCTCACCAAAGCTATCTGAAGTGCAAAGTGATCTCAACGAAACTTTTGTTGATGATCCTGAACACTTGTATCTGCATCATAAAAAGATGCAAGTCGAAAGACATCAGTACATTTGAATGTACGAGTATGTAATATGGCTAAATAAAACAATAATTGAACTGAAGAATTGAAAGCAACTCAACTAAATCAATATATGAAGATGAAGTGAAAACCTTTTAAGCTTTACAATAAGATATGCCATAATAACAATATGAAAATAATATACTTTACTTTGTGCGGAGTTTCTCTAACCGACAATCATATTATTATGAGTCTAGCAATGATACAATATTTCGCCCATGTTACAAGGGTCATCCTATACCTTGTCGGGGTATAGGATGCTACTGTATCTATGGATCCATCTAATAGGCCTTCTCAAAGGCAGTGAGGAGTCGCATGAAGAATCAGTGTTATCTTATTCTACGTTGACTACATAGTTTTATGGGACTTTTGAGTTATAATGGATTCTTACCCAATTCGATGCTCGATACTACTCCCAAAATAATCAATATCAATTATGCTCATTCACCCTTTACAAAGAAATGGATCATTACTTTACTTGTCACTTGGCTTTTCTGAAGCACTTTTCAATACATCAACTATGCTCTTTCTCAACATTCAAACGGTACATATGAAAACATTTGATTCTCTTTTTCAAGGATTTTGTTCAAAACTTACACTTTTAAAACATATGCTCATGAACTTGTCTTTCAAGCCAAAATCAATATATGAGAAATTCCATGCAATTTCCTTTGAAAACATAACTTCACTAAATCAATAGGGTTCATGTGATACTAAGCATGAACAACATTATAAGATTCACATGTAAAAATAGAAATCAAAAATTCAATTGTTAACGAACTGAATTCAAATATCAAGAACTATGAATAGATCCTTTAGATGGGGAGATTTCTGACTTAATTGAGATGTAGGGCGTGAGGAAGGACTAGTCTAACACTATGAACAACCTTACATAGTTGTAAGAATGAAATTCTTGGTGAAATCGACGAAACTCAAAAAATGCTTGAAACCCTAGATTTTCTCCTCTTGGAACCTTTCTCTAATGGATTGAGGTGTTAATGAACGTAAAAGAACTGATTAACATTTTCAAGCCCTTAATTAGGTGTAAAAAGTTGTGGTTTAGGCTTAGAATAGGGGTTAAAACGACGTATTTTAAGTACCAAACACATATGGGAAAGACCAAAACTACCCCAACTTAAAAAATTGACGGGGTGGCCCTTCAAGGAAGGTTTCACGGACCGTTTAAGGCTTCACGGTCCGTGTAACACTTCATGGGTCGTATAGCCGTTTGTGAAGCTTCCCCTGCCTAAAGGGGCTTCACTAAAACAGGCATAACCTTTTACTCCGAAATTGAAATGAGGCAAACTTGGTGGCGTTGGAAAGAGAACTCAAAGACCTTTAATTTGATAGGTCGTGGTCTACCTAATTCATTATATGCTGAGAGATATTATAGTTTGAAGTTGACCCAAAACTTAAAAGTTGATGGATTCCTTTCACGGACGACTTCACGGTTCGTACAAAGCTTCATGGCCCGTCCAAGTGTCGGTGAACCGTCCTGAGTTTTGGTTAAGTTTCACGGGTTGGGTGACGGGTCGTGGATCCCTTCATGGCCTGTGAAACCCTTCTAAAAAGATCTTCAAGTCTTAACTTTCCCCCATGGTTGGTTGTACGGCCCATGACACCATGTATTGACCGTACAACCTTCCGTACACATGCATTTGTACTCAACTGAAGCCTTTTCTCTTTTCCATTCAAATTTCCAAGGTGTTACATATTTACTCACTACTTGTCTAGTACTAAATTTAATTATTTCTTTTATCACTTAGTTTGTTTTTAATTAATAAAACGAAGTTATAATTAATGACCGTACTTGTCACATGTTTAACCCCCACTTAATAATATGAGATACGGTTGGAACTCACATTTATGGATCAAGAGGTGCTTAACACCTTCCTTTTGAGGTAACCTGAACTCGTACCCGATCTTTGGTTTCACAGACCTTTTAAAATTAATTTATTTGGTAGATTAGTATAGAATGGTGCCCAAACACGTCTTTAATTCGTTAGATCACGACTCTTCTGTTTTAAATAATCCTAAAAGAGTTGTCACGTCGTTGCACAGCCCGTTTTGAGAAAAATAGGACGCAACAAATAGTTAATATGAAAACTCACCATTTGATTTTTATATTAGTTACTGATATAATTTACTATAGAGTGGAGGGCCAACGATTTCATAATATGCAATATGTATTGCAATGTCCTTCTACAATTTGTCAAACTAAAAGTTGTAAAATTGACAATATCAGTGTACAATCCATGGCCTCTGGCCCGCGCAGAAATCAGGAAGGAGCATATGGTGCAAAAGTACTCCTCCTGCAATAGAAGACTTGAAAGTAGACTATGTCGCAAGTGTTATTTTTTTAAACTCACAATACACTTTTTTAAAGTATTATTACCGCAAAATTCTTTATTTGTACCTACAAATAATTTGTTCAAAATTAACTTCCAGTCCTCCGCATTTATAGAAACATATATATGTGTTCAGATTAGTTAGAGAATAATTGTTATTTTACTTGAAATTAGAGAATAATTATTATTTTATTTGAAATTAAGTCAGGACTAGTGTGTATCTTTTGTTTAAGTGTTTTTTCTTTTCTTTTTTTGTTACTAGTATATTGTAAATATATATATATATATATTGTAGTATATATGGTTTAAAGTAATCTTATTATTGCCATTTGTCATTATTTTTTGCAAATTAAAGATGAATAACAAGTCAACTATGAGGATTGTCTCCGAATTATTTGGCCAAATATCTAAGGCGGAGTCAAGATTAAGAGTTTGGAGTTCTAAATTTTAGGGGTTAGGGGATTATAAATTTTAGGACATAAAAGAAAAATAAAAAAACTTTTGTTGATCGTGGGGTTTGGATCCTCAACCATTGTGTGGAAAACATGTTCATAACTCCTTTCTTACCACTAAACCATCAATCAATTTTATTAGGAGTTTCGCAAGTTAATAAACATATATATATATATATTTATTTAATTTTCTAATACAACAATACAGGGTCTACGAAAAAACTATTGAGTTCGTCCGAATCATGAACCCCCACTTCCGCCTCTGCCAAATATAGAAGATGACCCTACCTATGAGTTATTGTGGAGGCATGAATGGAGTGAACTGGGTATAATACTCGGTATATACTGAGCGTTAGTCAATACTTTGAGACAGCCGAAAAAAGATAGATAACATATTTACGTTAAAGGGAATGGAGAATAATAATTTGATTGCCTATTTAATAGAATGAGGAATAAAATCATCCAATTACACAGCATATGAGATATGTGATATAAGGTTTGCTATCTCCAAACTGGTAGGAGATTATAGATGTCAATATGACTAACCATGTACATATTAGAGAGAGATAAAACTTTGTTTGGATACAAGGCTGAAGTTGTTCTAAACTTCAAAATAGTAATGATATCAAAATTTTGTTTTGGCATAATACATAAATTGGACCCTAAACTTGGCTTCAAATTTTAAGTATGACCTCTAACTTTCATAGTGCACAAGTAGGCACTTTAACTATCCAATTCTTAAACAAAAAAACACGCGAATCCAACAGCCAAATTGTGTGATATACAAACGCTCCTACGTAGCTTATTGAGTCACTCAGTGGCTGCCACGTAATTAAAAAATTACACATATTTTATAATTAAAAGGGATTTTGATTTGAAAAAAATAAAGATATATTTAAAAGGGATTCATTAAGGGTAAAATTGTCATTTTCGCTTTTTTTTTACTGTTGTGGACCTCGAAAAATACCCCTGACGCGCCTGAATTGCGTCTCAATCACGCGTTATGCCAGGTTGGATTCACATATTTTTTTGTTTAAGAATTGGATAGTTGAAGTGCCTACTTGTGCACTTTGAAAGTTAGAGGTCATACTTAAAATTCGAAGCCAAATTTAGGGTCTAATTTATGTATTATGCCTTTTGTTTTCCATGTTTTGGTTTTTATATGTTCCATATATTTAAAAAATAATAATTTAATAAAACTATTATTATTATTATATGGTGTGTATAGATTTGACTATATCTCTCTCTTCATTATTCTTCTTTTCAAAGTATATCAATGACTTAAAATTTTAAAAAATGAGTATTGTTAAGAAAATGATATTTATTTGATCATTTAATTAAAAGTAGACGATCGACAATCTCTAATAATGATAATACGAGGAACGATGAAATCTATTTTAGAAATAACTGACAAGAAAAATTGAATAGAGGGAGTATCAAAACTCACAATACACATATTTTTGGGTTATTTGGGATTAAAAATACAATTTTTTATTTTCAAGTGATATTATTTGAAATTAAAAATACAATATAACACATTTGTATTTTGAAATTAAATATATATATATATATATATATATATATATATATATATATCATCAT
>JAJONZ010015138.1:0-27289 GCA_029582445.1 Solanum paucissectum
TGTGAGGGTGGTTTACCTATGATATGAACTAAATGGGTTATGACTCATGATGTAGTAAATGAATGAGTCCTTATATGATGTTATGAAGTATGTTGGTCTTATGTCTAATGTTAAATGAAGATGTTACGACTTGTGGAATATGATGTGCCTAGTCTATGGTGTCTTCCTAGGAACACTTGGTGTGAGTAGTATTATGGGATGCTACTTGCACATTGCACTAGTGTGACTTGGGGGTTGTCTTAGGTGATGGTTCCTATATGAAGACTATGTCTTATGGTGTGCTTATGACTCTATGAATATATGTGGTTGGATTGATGAAGGATATATGTAGGTTCACCTTTGGTAACCTTAAGGTGATACATTGCACCAAGTATTCCCTAAGGGTTTCTTGAGGAAAGGTTTTAAGATAAAGAGAAAGGTAATGTATTGTATGCATTGAATGTGCCTAAAATGTTATAAGTGGCTCTATGTGCTATTATGAATGGTTTCCATGTGTATGATGATGTATGTGGTTTATATTGCGCCTATTGTGTTAAAGGTTCATGAAGTTTCTCTAAAAATGCATGATGCATGGTTTCCAACTAAATGTCCTTTTAAAATCATGTTTTTGCATGGTTAACATACTTAGTGCATTCTTGTACTAACACCATTCTTCTTCATCTTTTTACACCAAGTGTAGGTGGTGGTGCCTAAAGGACCTTTCCTAGAAGTGATGAGCTTGACTTACTATTCCCAAGTTCGGGTGTGTCCTTAAAGATTCAAGGACCTTTATGTTAAAGAGTTTCCTTAAGTTCAATGTACTAGATAGTAGTTTCTTTTGTATTATAAGGGTTGTGTCCCTCTTGTGTTGTAGTCGTGTTTTAAGACGGCTACCTTGAGACGTAGTATTCCGATTTTGTATTAAAGGTTTAAATGAGGACTTTTTAAGTCTTATGTTATATTATGAAAAAGTTTTAAATTTTACCGCTATTTTTCTATGATAAACGCTATGACGAATGCTAAGGGCTTGTATAAGACCTCCGAGAGGTCGAATACGCCGGTAACGACTAGGGAGTGCTCTCGGGTCGTTACAATTGGACGGTATAGTACTGCTTCACGGAACTGATCGGTGAAGCGCCGACTGCTTCTTTTCATCGCCTTTTTTATCGACTTCCTTCAGGGCTTCGCGTACTGGAACAAAGGGCGGAGTGCGTCCCTTCGGCGAATCGCCAAGCATGCTTGGCGATGCTCAGGCTTCAGCTTCTACATTCTTCTTAGCCTTTTTGTTCCATTTTGCGCCTAAGTGTCCATGCTTTCATTAAAACTTCAAATACCTGAAACTTAAGTGTTTTCATCAAATATTTAGACAAAATACGCATTTGAGGACACTATTTCTATTTAAATAAAGCCCTAAATGAGTCCAATTTGTGGACTCATCAAAACTCTCAACTTAAACTTTTGCTTGTCCTCAAGTAAAACTCAAGTTCAGCAGTTCAAATAGGATGTCTCAAATAGTGCTACAGAAGACTAAATCATGAACATACACAACAAGACTCAAATTACTATTGCAAAGATCAATTGTGTACTCAAAGATTCAAGTTGTGACACACCACTACCAAAGATTCTCATGCTCGCAATACTTGCTACTTGTGCAAGTTCATGCTCAACAAAAAGTATCTAAATGCCCTCACATAAAGAATGATTCCATATTCACACACAGAGATTAATCAATTCAAGATCAGGAATCAGGTGCAACGCTCACACTCAAAAAGAGAAACACAATGCATGTTTTCACCCATAGGCTTGTCCTTATTTTCCAATCGATCTTTGGTTTGGCTCACTCAAGATCAAAAAGGTTTTTCTAAGGCTTGTAAAGGGGCTGAGTGCAAAGGTATGGTCATTTAGGCTCAGTGTCTTTTTTCTCATGAGATGTGGTATTCTCAAGGCATCCCCTTCTTTTCCTTTATCAATTCTTTTTCAAGTGCTTCTAAGTCATCTTTTTATTCACCACCATGGATTGCTTGTAAACCCAATTTCTTGTATACTTTTATTCCACAACTTTTTCTTTTTCATTCTTTTCTTTTCTTTCTTTTTTTTTTTTATATGGAGGGTTTCCATTGTTCCGTAACATCATGGGTTAAGGGAGATTTTTCTTGCACTTCTTGACTTCTCCTTTTCCTTTTCACCACACCCCTTGGTCTAAGTTGGCTATTTACTAAACCACAAATCAAGAGGATTATAGGTAGTGGGTCAAGTAAGGTCTAGGGTTCATCAAGGTTCTTCCAAAGAAAGGTAAGGCTCAAAGGGTGTTGAACAGAGTTTCACACGCTCACGGGTAGGCCACAAAAGAGGTATATTTCAAATTGGCTCACACTCTTCAAAAGTTGCCTAAGATCATCTCAAGAGCACACCTTACTAAATCAAGCAGACTAACGGGGCAAATTCTAGGTTTATTCATGCAAGGTTCAAAGTAAGCTCATCACACAAGGCATCGAAACTTAAGTCAAACAAGACTACACACTTTCAGTAGTGTGCAACGGTCATTATAAGAGAATCAATTTGAGAAATGGCTAATCACAACGAGATGCAAAGAGTTCACATATTGTCTATGCAACTTCATTTGTTCTCGTCATAGCCGCACATTCATGTTTGTTCGACTGAGAGCACTATTCAAGTCATCGATATTGATCAAAATCGAGACTTGAATTTGTACAAGAACAGACATTTTCAACAAAAGAGGTGGCAAAAAATGAAAAAAAATGAAAAAAATTCGGAAGGGTCAAAATTATTTTTCAATTAAACCCAAAAGAGAGCCATAAGCTCAAACAATGGCAAAGCAGTTTTAAAAACACAATTAAAAATAGACAACCCAAATATATGCAGAAAACATCATTCAAAACAAGCAAACAAGGTGAGCCTCACCCCCACCACAAAAGAAATGTGTTTGTCCTCAAATGTGAGTAATAGTATCTAAAAAATAAAATCAAAGCAAGACAATGAAAGAGGTAAAGAGAAATCATGTCTATTCGGCCTCTCCTCCTGTCGGGGCATCAGAACTCAGAGTTGCAGTCTGTAATTGGGCATCAGTTCCCGAAGTAGTCACATCAAGAGCAGCAGTGCCAGGTCCTGTAGGGGCTGCTGTGGACGTCTCAGCATGCGATGCCTGGATCACCGGCTGCACAAATGTCCCTACAAGATCTGACAGGTTCCTAAAGATGTTATGCTCCTCCTGTGCTGCTGTCAGCTCCTCATCAGTCTCAGCATCTGCATCTGCAGCTGCTGCCTCTCCAGGTGCATCCCGGTCCTCAGCGGTTCTCATCAAGTCATTGAAGTCAACAGATTTCAGATATTCTACGTCCCTTCGTAGACCCGCAACATCGGCTTGTAAAGCCGGTACCTTAGATGACCTCCTATGTCTGCGCTCACATGTTGTAACCTTCAAGGTCAAATCATCGACAGAGGTCTGGATGGGGGAAAGTGCAGTGGCATAGCAACCTATTTCTATTAGAGAGGCCCAGCACAAGTCATCATGATACTATAATTGCAAATGAGTGCAAAATTTTCAAAAATAAATTCGATTAACCTTTGATGCCGATCAAATAGCTTTTTGTAATGCTAGGCAGCAAAGAAATCCAACCCCAAGCACTAATCACTGACTAAAATACTAGTTTAAGATAAATATCTAGAAAATAATACCTTTGGTGTGATTTTGGAGAGTTTGAAATGAGGGAAAGTGAGAGATGCAAGAATTTGACCTTTGGCGTTTATATAACCGTTCAGTTCTTGTCCATTCGGCGACGTTAGTCGCACTCGCCGAACAACTCGGTGAAACACCGAGAGGTTTTTTATTCCTCCTTTTCTTCAAAATCTTGGGGTGAAATCTGTGGTCTACATCGAGATCGCCAAATAGGTTGGCGATGCGCCGAGCTGCTTTTCGAGTTTGCCGAGTTTTACAGGTTGTGCAATGCACTAGCATTGAGCCCAATAGCAAATTCAGTCGAGCTCACCGACCTATTAGGCGAATCGCTGAATAAACCTGTTGCTCGCCAACTTGAAATTTTCCACACTTATCTCATTTTTAACCTGCCACATTAACACGCCATTATTTATAAAAGTAAAATCCTACATTTACGACCTTGGGTTGCCTCCCAAGAAGTGCCTTATTTAACGTTGTGGCTCGACGTAGGTCCCGTCTCACTCTATGTTATTGGAGCTAGGCCTAGTGTCACTAGGTAACCCCAATATATCGTTTGGATGGAGCTGAGGCATTGCAAACATCAGGAGTGATCTGATGTGCTGGATTGATCTAGAATGAGATCCAATCAATTGATTCAATGCTTCAACATTCTCTCTCATTTCGTCCAACACTCGATCTTGATCGGTGGTCTTATGGAGAATGATTTGAAGTGTGTCCTCAACACGGCTTTTCTCATCTTCTCTAGAATTCTTTCGCGCATGAGGAGGTATGTACCTCCCTTGGCGTTTGCACTGGTTTTCCACCTCAGATATTTTGGTGGTCAAGTCATTTAGATGAGATACCAGTGCAGATAGTGTGAAGTCACCCTCGACTTCTTGATCTGCCTCAACTGGCTTGCCACCCACTCCCTCTGTCATGCTCAGAGGACCTGCATACACAAACAATAAACATAGAAAAACAAAACTAAAAGTAAAATTAGTAAAAACTACACTAAAAAGAACAAAAACTCTAGAAAACTACATCTTAACGTGACACCACTCCCCGACAGCGGTGCCATTTTGATTCTTATCGTGACCAATGACACTAACCTACGGTACGAGTGTCTACGATCGTTGATAATATAGTAACCCAACCAAGGGTTGGGGTCGTGTCCCAAGGGAGTGGTAGTGAAAATAGTAGTTAATTAGAATTTCATTCTAATTAGTCATAGCTAAAGAGATTTGCAAATAAAAATATTGTAAATTTGGGGGGTGACATGAAAGTGTCAAATATCAAAAGGGGGTTTTGTCACAAGTAGTAAAAACAATAAAAATAACAAAAAAATGAAGTATGGGGAAAAGTTCTTGGGGTGTGACCGCAATACAAGTGGAGATAAATAGTTGGGTACATGTTTTCGATAGGAAATTTTCAAGATAATAGTGACTAGGCTAAGCTTTAGATGGATATAAGTTCCCTCTTGGGCAACTTACCCCGTTTCAAATGCGTTCCTCTCGAACACCCATTTGCCGCATGAAGGTCAGCCTACGCCTTACCCCACTCACTCTCTCGAGTTGAGTGTTAGGATATGGGACTAGGGTTCACCCTCTCGGACTGAACCTCATGTTGACCCACTCTTTAGGCCATTAGTCTAACGGTCTTGGTTTCACGACCTCCTTCTCGGGCAAGATGAAAACACATGGGTGGCTTTGTATTTGCAACTACAATACCATTAAATTAAACCACAACCACTAGCTGAAATCACCATTAAAATACATCTAACCTATCAGCAAGCAAGACCCAACAATAATATCAACACATATTTGCTAAATCACACCCCAAGAATGGGAGTTTTTAGCCACACATCAAGGGATAACAAAATACACCTAAAATGATAATGAAATCAAATGGGTATATGAAATTAAACCTTAGTTTAAGCAAAGGAAGAAGAATAGAGAAGACCCACTTCCAATTTGGGAAGATGAACTTCTTCTCTCTTCAAGTCTCCCAAAAACTCTCTCCAAACTTGAGAGAAAATACGAAAGCTAAAGTAAAAATTACAATAATGTTCAGACTCTAATGTTTCTCTCTAATGTTCCACAGGCTTAAAAATAAGTAGACAGTTTAGTATTTATAAGCTTAAGAAAATAGTGTTGTGGCGAACCGTTCGGCGAGGTTAATAGCGATCGTCGAATAACTCAGCGATTCGCCCTTCTTCTTGTTCATCGCCTTTGTGCTTTTTCTACAGCGTCTCTGCATTTTGGACCATTGGGTGGTATAGTACTGCTTCGCAGAACTGATCGGTGAAGCGCCGACTGCTTCTTTTCATCGCCTTTTTGATCAACTTCCTTCAGGGCTTCGCGTACTGGAACAAAGGGCAAAGTGCATCCCTTCGGCGAATCACCAAGCATGCTTGGCGATGATCAGGCTTCAGCTTCTACGTTCTTTTCAGCCTTTTTGTTCCGTTTTGCGCCTAAGTGTCCATGCTTCCATTAAAACTTCAAATACCTGAAACTTAAGTGTTTTCATCAGATATCTAGACTAAATAAGCATTTGAGTACACTATTTCTATTAAAATAAAGCCCTAAATGAGTCCAATTTGTGGACTCATCAGCGCATGCCTGCAGTGCGCCATGGTCACCTGCCCCCACCTTTTTTATGTCGTTCAGCCTGTCTAATTCTTTATAAAGTATACATTTACTTCCTATTGATTCTAACTACTCTAAAATACTTCTAAACATCTAGAAATATTTCATAACATGAATCATAACCTTGAATTCATAATTCAAATTCAAGGTAGAGCTAAGAGTCAAGTCTCGAGAGTTCCTTCGAGTCTTTGGATTAGTCTTTTGCAAACATTTTTAAACTTGTTTTAAGACTTGAGCGTATGAGTTTGAGGAAGAGTAGAGGTGATTTCAAATTCTTTAAAATGATATATGGGAACTAAGTAATCCCAAGAGTAAATGTTTTTACATTTATGCATAGAGGAAACACTGATTTCCAAAAGAGTTTTTCATGAGCAGTTTTTAGTACCATCTCTTTTAAGAGATAGTTTTTTGTGTAATAATCTCAAACCACAGAAAGAGTTATGTTTTTTAACATATAATCTAGTTATATTTTGGGAGTAGTATTGAGCACCTATGTGGGGATAAGTTCAGATAAATCAAAGTCCTCATAAACCATGTAGTCAACGTGGGTAGAAAGGGTCATAATTTTTATATGATTCCTTAATGTTTTTTGGCATAGACTAGTGGATCAACTTAGTAGTAGGTTCTATACCTCGGAAAAGTATAGGACGGCTGTGGCAGCATGAGTTAGATGTTGTATCATCACATCTCTTATAGTGATGGTTGTCGGTTAGAGAAACTCCCAGTGAGATATTTTGTGTTCATGTATACATAGAATTTATTTTGTATCCTTACATACAAACAGAGTATATCATATTTTTAAATACATGAAGTTTTTATCTATAATTTTAAGAGCTTTTATTTATAATGCATGGTTTAATACTGCTTTATCTTGAAATTAGTTTAGTATCCCTCAATTGAGCTGAGATGAGGTAAGTATTTTTTTTTTAGTTCCAGATCAAGCATATGTCTTATTTAGATTTCCCCTCACATTCTCGTATATTCCATGTACTGATGCCAGTTGGACTACATCTTTTATAATGTAGATACAGGTGACCAGGATCAGTATCCAAGCTTCATTGATCCAGTTGAGATCCAGAGTTGTTTGGTGAGCCTCCTTGCTTTCAGAGGATTTCTTTTGGTTATGTTTCTGTTATTTCAGTTCATACGATGATCAAGGGACTTCTCCCGACATCCCTCATAGTATAGAGGCTTCATAGATAGATAGATAGATATAGTTCATGAGTCTTATTCATTTCAGTTATTGATATATGGGACTTGAGTTGCCAATTTGGCTAGTAAATTTTCCTTTAAATATTCCGAGTTAGTTCATTTGAGTTAAAGCTTTACTTTTAAAGTTATCGTATCTTGATAAAGTCTTCCACTAGTAGTTAAGCTAGGCCAAGGGTTCTCTTGGGGCCAACAATGGTTCTCGAGTGTTGGCCACGTCCAGGGTGTAGGCTCGGGGTGTGACACCTATGATTGGATATTTATTTACGGCAAGATTTGTTGATTGTCATTATGGTGAATCAGTATACCCATCATTAGGGGGAGAAAATAAGTTGATGAAAAAGGAGATATACTGCAATGCATTATCACTATCTCAGTTAGATCCTCATACAAATAAATATGAACTGAAAGTTCAAAAGATAAATCATTTGAAAAATATTGCAAATCAACTGCCAGATGCATTCATTGGCCTATCAAGAGTTACTAAATCTCATATTCCAACTTCTAATACTCCAATTCGAATTGATGTTCTGGTAGGAAATTTAATTAATACAAATGAGTCTGAAGCACGCTTAAAAATGGTAAACAGAACGGTCTTAAAGATAAAAATCTTCGCAAAAGAAAAGTATCAAATGATCAAGATGATCATAATATGAAAGAACCTCCTCAAGAAGAGAAAGGAAACATAATTAATGAAACATTGGAAGAGGTTCAGGCGCCTGAATATAGTGAATAGATCTCAATAATTTATATTTCATCAAAAAAAATATGAAACAAAAATAATAGAATTGTCAAAAATATTTTTGCTTATAATTTTCACGCCCCGAGGCTAACCCCTTGACGTATACACAGGACTTAGGATCACGAGTGACCCCAAGCCAACCGTACTGGCATATCATGAGCATACTACGATATACTGAAATGAGAAACACAATGCGGAAGCTTAAAACATGATATAAACTGAAATGGGGAATATCCAATACCACGTGAATATATAAACTGTGAGCTTATTGACAACTGAAACATCAAACTCCAAGCTAAAACTGAATCTAACTATGTCTGGATATAATCATCTAACTGACTAGAGATGCTAGGACATGTCCCCAGCTAACTCTAGCAAAACTGAAATGAAAAGGGAAAGATTGAATAGAAAACATGTCAATCATCCTCGAAGAATGAGAACTCACCACTGATGCTGGTGAATACGGTAATGACAATTGAAAGGTAATGAGCATGCAGAATAGGATAAAGCTGAACAATATATACATAACTGAATAAAGCATATTGATCAATGATATAAGATGAATATGAAGAATAAATTGAACATAATTAACATGAACTACACTAAATGCAATGACCAAGTTCATAACATACTGAAACTGAATACTGAACATATAACTGGTAACCTGGTCAATGCACTAGAATTTGACTATTGGAGCTACTAATAACCGATAAAAAAACCACGTGACCTAAAGTGGAATCTTATGTATACTCCCCATCTAGAGGATCCAATATACCTTGCCATGGGTATAAACGCATGACTGGCGTGATCACTAAGTATAATGCCCACAGAGGCGACTTAACCTATGGGGCATATAGTTCTTGGACTATGAGGATGACTGACTTATGAATCTAATATTTTAACTCATTTAGGGGTTCGTTTTGATAGCTTTAGTGTCCTCAAATGCCTAATTTATGTTATAAACTAATGTTAAATCTTTGATTTTCAGGTATGTGGACTAGGAAGCAAAGCGAACAAAACAAACTGAAGAAGTGGAGAAAAACAATCCTGGTGATCGCCAAGACCACTCGGCGAACTGCCCAGTGGCTCTTCAGTTCGCCTAAAGTTCTAGTGTTCCAGCCCTGAGGGAAGAAACCAAGTCAGCGATATATATGGGCATTCGGCAAATTGCCGATCGGTACCGCGATAACAAAATGGATCGCCCAAAGTTCCAAGACTTAAGGATGTTGAGAACCAATGCAAAATGGCGATGGAAGAGAGCAAAGGGTGGATCGCCGAACCACTCGGCGATCCCGACTTACCTCCCCTAATGTCTTTATAGGCCAAATTTTAGGCAACTATAAATGGAATTTTGAATTGAAAATTTAGTATCTGGAAATAGAGCTATCATTGAGTAAAGTTTTCTTTTGAGTTTTTGAGTTCCATTATAGACTTTGAAGCCTTTTGGAGGCTCAAACTTGAAGATTTGCAAGTGGATTTTTGAATTTAACTTTCGGAAAACATTGTAAAGGCTTGGAGACTATTACCCAGCTGATGGATAATCGAGTTGGTAATTGTTTTTATCTTTTTATAAAATTTAGCTAAATCCCCAATTCTTGGGGTGTGATTATGTGATTATGGGATGAATTAACTTATGGGTATTGATTATTACTAATTTACATGTTATATTGAAGTGGGATTAATCATTAGTTGTGCTTTAATCTATGAATTATAGTTTCAAATGCAGTTCTAACTTTGAGTTCTTAGCTTGCTTGAGAAAGGGGTTTTTGAACCAGAGCTTTTGATTAATGGTTTGTAGGTATTGGGTTGATGTGGGTTCAGCTCGAAAAAGTGAATCCTATACCAAATCCTACCCATCTTGCTCGAGAGAGGATGTATTAAGGTTGTGGGCAATTCTTAATTGTCAAGCTTGTTGATGTTTGAGAGAAATCACTTAAATCGAAGTAGTTGTTCGAGAGAAAGCTATTTCAATCATAGCCCATCTTACTCACTGATATTTAGCTATTTATTAGTAGTTTCAATTACCCATATAGCGAAATTTTCCTATAATCAATCGCATCCCGAGAATTCCTCCCTATATTGCTATTTCATTGTTGGTTGATTGTGTCGTAGCTGATAATTGCAAACCAAAATCTCCCATCTCACATTTGGTGTCACCCTCTTTGACTTGTTTATTTGTCTTTTTTGATAATTTATATTCCTATAACTATTTAGACCACATTTGTACTTCATAACTGAATTTGAACACATACCGCTCTTTGTGGGTTCGACCCCAACTTTTTGTTGGGTTTTATATTGCTTAATGATCGTTTTCACCTAGAATTGGATGAGGTGTAGTTGAAATGTTAATCGAAATGGCGCCGCTGTCGGGGAGTGGTGTTGTTTAAATTTTCTTTATTGAAGTTTAATTGTGATCTTTTTGGGTGTAGTTGAATTGACTTACTTTAGTTTTTGTTTTGTGTTACCTGTGTTGAACAGAGGAAAAGATGAGCGTAAACGGGAGTAATGGTAGCCAAGTGGGCCACCAAGACGATATTGGAAACCTCAATGTTGTAAATGACCCAATTCCATTGGGTGGTGTGGGTGCAATATGTCTACCTCTAATTGAAGGAAATGTCATATTTCATGTCACAAGCACAATGCTACACCTCCTCCAAATGAAGGGATTATATGGCGGATTGGCTCATGAAGACCCACTTGAGCATATTCGGAACTTCGTGGATGTTTGTGGTCTTTTCTCATTCAAGAACGTATCACAAGAATCAATCTGTATTAGGTTGTTCACATTCTCTTTGATGGGTGAGGCTAGTAAATGGTTGGCTGAGTTGCCAAGGGATTCCATCACCTCTTGGGATGAGCTTACTACAGAATTCCATGTGTGGTTCTTTCCCCATCAAAGATGATGACCCTACGAGATAGTATCCAAGGTTTCAAACGTTTGGAAGGTGAACCTATCTATGAGACGTGGCTGAGGTTTAAGAAGTTGGTACTTCAGTGTCCAACCCACAGGCTGCCAAATCATATATTACAGTAGTACTTCTACAGGAGCTTTGATTCGGTGAACAAAGGAGTTGCTGATCAACTTGTTCTCGGAGGTATAATGCAACAACCCTATGAAGTAGAATCTCAGCTCCTTGATGGCATGACCAAGATTAATAGGGAATGGTACACTCGGGAAGACCAAGTCTCTCCTCTCACTTTTAGAATGACGAAAGAGCAGATTGAAAAGGAACAAGAGAGAGATCAAAACATGGCCAAAATGATGACCCAACTTGATCTATTGGTGAAAAATATGATGGGTAGTGGTATGAAGAGTATTAATGTTGTGGGTGTTGGTAGAGTAAACCCCGAAGAAGCTCAGTTTGAAGCGTTGTACAATGGGGAAGTGAACTTCCTAGCTAATTAAGGTGGGGGTTATCGTTCAAACTATCCAAGGCTGGGTGGAAATCCGGGTTGGAATAGAGATGAGAGATGGAGAGATAGTGACAGATAATGGTGTGATCGTAACGCCACTTGGAAGGAAAGAGAGGGTGACAAGGATAGGTACGTCCCACCCCATGAGCGACAAAAGCCCAAGAAGTCTAAAAATGTTCGTATGAAAAACATTCTCTCACGTATTCTCAACAAAGTTGAAGGATCAGTCAAAGTATTGAAAGAGATAAAGGAGGATGTCTCTACACTTATTCAGATGGTCACCTCCCATTCTGTGGCAATCAAGCAGTTGGAGACCCAAATGGTTCAAATATCTTCTGATTTGAATCCAAAGCCAAAAGGGGCCTACCAATTGATACCTTGGCAAACCCCAAAAATGAAGCTTAAATTGGTATTTTCGTCATGCCTCTACATTAACTAAGGCGCTTCTTTGGAGGCAACCCAAGTTTTTAATGCTTTAGTTTTTTATTTTGAATAACGGGTGTTGATTGTGCAGGTTGAAAAGTGAAAAGTTTGGAAATTTGGTAGTTTGGCGAGCCAAAGTCTAATCGGCGACACGCCGAACAGGTCGACGAGCCTTGACTTAGACCGCCGTTGGAACCACCAAGCTTAAAGGGGAACTCTGTAAAACTCGACGGGCTATATGCTCATTCGGTGAACAGGTTGGCGAGCCCGACTTTTTCCATTATTTGAACCCTCCAATTGTTGGGAGTCCTGCAAAACTCGACGAGGTAAAATACCACTCGGTGCATCAACGAGTGGTTCGGCGAGCACGACTTACTCCACTGAAGGTGCCGCGAACTGAAAGGTTTTAAACGCCAAATGGTTTAAAATTTCAAAATACTTCATCTTCTTTAATTTTTAATCTCGTACCCTCTCACCCAACTTTAGATCTTGCCTATTTTATTGTTTTTACCCGCTCTTTTTGTGAAATCATTGCTTGGAATTGTGGAACTTTGCCGCTTAACTATACAAATCTTGAATTTGGCATTAAGGTTGGTTTTTCGAACCTCATTCTTTAATTTTGTGGTTGCAATCAAATGCAATAGGTAAATTTGTTGTTATTTTGTGTTGAGTAATTGTTATAATCATGTTTAAGTGTTGGGTTGCCTGTAATGAATTAAAATATGTGCCTAAGTGCCTTATATTGATCGATTCCCGTGTTCTTGCTTTTTGAATCGAGTCTAAATTATTGGGTTGCAGTGTTAATGTGTTGGTCCTAGTGGGATGAAGTCTAAGTAACCCCAAATTGTTCTAAATGATGTAATCTTCCCAATGATGGAGTGTTTGACGTCATTCTTAAGGGAAAAAGTCATCAAATAACCAATTTTGGTCAAATAGGGGGAAGTCTGAGTACCCCGAGGGCATGGGTAGTATGGGTCTGACCTTAATTTGAGGGTGTATGTGTTTAATTTTGAATTTGAGGCTTTGGGCTTGATTTTGAGAAATGGGATTGAAAACTAGCACGTTGGGTCGTTTGACGAGTTAAGTCGAGCTCGTCGAGTGGCTCGGCGGTTCGCCAAAGTCCCCCACAGATGGCCCTTAATTTTGATAATTAGTTGAGTTTGTTCCGTAACTTTCAGTGAGATGACTGAGCTCGCGGAGTTCACTCGACGACTCACCAAAAGGTACTCTTGATCCCCTTTTTTGCGCCCCTAACCCCTAAAGTACACTGTAACTTTCGGCGAGCTATTTCTAGCTCACCGATTAGTGTCGGCATTTCATCGAATGGCCCTGATCATCGCCAACCTATTTTGATTTTTGAAAATTTTTGAGCTGGTACTTTCGACGAGCCCGATTTGGCTCGCCTAAGTGATTTGGTGACTTGCCGAACGGTTCTGGGAGTCTTTCGGCAACTAAATTTTCTACATCTTTCTTGATTTTTTTTTAACGTTTTTCTAGTTTGTTTTGCAGTAATGGCTAGAACGAATTTGAATGATAGTGGCATGCCGCATCAAAAGCCGGCACGTGGTATCGTAATAAATAAGGAAGCAACTGCTTCCAATGCCACAGGAAATAAGTTACCTCCGAAGGGAGGCAAGGGAAAGGGCAAGACGCCAATAGCGGAGACACTGGAGTACAACTCTGGGAGTGAGGGAGAGTTCTACGATTCTCAGGCTTCATTTTTTGAGCTTGTGGATGATAGGTTATTATAGGACCGGCGAGAAGAGTTTCGTTCCAAAGCTCGTCATGATCCGTCTAGGATTCTGGAACCGACCCCTCCAGCTTCAGATTCAGTACCTCATCCAGCATAGATGGTGGTTATGGCGCCACCTATACAGGGTCTTCCTCCCCGGTCTCTCAATAGATTAAAGGCCGAGGGATTAAGAACCATCTTGGAAGAAAAGATATTGTCCACAAACGGAGTAGTGGACAAGCATCAAGAAGTGTGGGACACCCTCAGGTTCCACAAATTTGAGGTTTTCACCAGGCCCCGTAGCCCATACATTCCTACCTGGGTCCAGGAATTCTACTCAGCCTACAGTGATCTGGTACCTCAGGGGAAGAAGAAGGCTAGTGCCTTCCGGCCAGTGGATTTTGTGATGGTCCTAGGAAGGAAGGTTAGATGCAACAGCAATGATATCAACGCTGCATTTGAAAGGGATACAAATTTTGTACACAAGTACCAGAGTATGATTACTGTAAATACTCTGGATGACCTGAAGGGTTGGCAAGCCCCCTTGATTTTTGATACCACGCCGAGGTGGATTGAGGCCAGAGAGCCTATAGAGAAGAAGGATTTAAATGTAGCTGCTAGATATTGGTGTGGATTAATCAGCAGCTCGATTATGCCTTCTCAGAATGAGTCTATTCTCCACCATCCAATGGCAGCCTGCCTTGGGTCTATCATAGCCAGGAAGCAACTAAATTTGGGGATGATCATCGAGCAGGAGATGGCCATGAGGGCCAAGTAGCGCCATACATCCCTTCCATTCCCGATATTGATCACAGAATTATGTTGATGGGCAAGTGTTCCTCGAGATTAGAAGAGGGATGTAAAGATCACGCCCACCTCTTCTACTAACATCCGGCGCATAGAAGCTAAGTACATGAGAGATGAGGATGACAGGAGGAGAGCAACTCCGATGGACACATCCCCGGAGGTCGATATTGATTCACTACCTGCAGAGGCAGTTATGCCTACGCCAACCACTGGGCCTTCAGGTACTTCTTGCTCTACTGCTCCCCTGTCCCCTAGATCTGCTACCGGTACTTATGCCTCCCGGCCTCCGATCACCCAGGCCATGCTTCTCAAGATAGGGCACCTATCCCATTCTGCTGATGTGCGTGCTTCCCGGCTAGAGGCAAAGGTTCCCGGATGATTGAAAGAGTTATTAATGCTGAACTTACACCTCTCAGGGCTTCTATTAATGCCCTGACAGTGAGAGTTGAGGTTTATGAGAGAGGGAAGGATAATATTGATACGGTGACGGCTTTGAAAGCCGATGTTCATGAGCTGGGGAAGGATGTGGACCATCTGAAGTCCACAGACTTTACTTTACTATTTGGGATGGTAGAGATCCCATATGACTCAAGTGTAGATATTCCAGCATATGCTGAGGTTCCTCCGGCTACCACTGGAGATGATACTAGAGATAATGTTGTTGTTGCTGAGTCCGAGGCTGAGACAGATTAGGAGCAGCTTGAGGTGCGAGATGAGGTTGTTTATGAGGACCTGGCTAATTTAGAGGGTGCCATGTTCGAGACAGCTAGATGGACCTCCTTGAGGGATACTTCTGTGACATGCTCCAGTGGATCCAAGGTTGATGAAAGTAAGACTCGACACTGATGCCCAGACAGATAAAGTGACTAAGATGCAGACTTCACCCCAGGATTAGCTGGCAGGATGATTTTTTCCCCTCCTTCTCCGTTACTTTTTATACACTATTTTTATTTTAGTTGCATTTGAGGACAACTACTTATTTTGGTGGGTGGGGTGAGTTATTTCCATACCTACCTCTTATGTTTGTTTTGTGAATATTTGGGCTTATTTATTTTTTATATATATCTTGGTTGTTAAATTATGTTGTGGATGTTTTATCTTGTGGCCAATTATTTTGAATGAAATTGGTTTTGAACCTAATTTAAAAAAATTCCACCTATTTTGTGTGAATTATGGTTGTTCTTGTGCAAATTTGTGTGTCGGTTGTGACCAATATCGATGACTCAAATAGTGCTCTTAATTGAACAAAATGAATGTGCAGCTACAATGAGGCAAATGAAGTTACATAGGAAATATATGAACTTGTAGCATCTCGTTGTGACTAGCTGGTTGTTGAATGAGTCTCTTGTGATGAACATTGCACGCTAGCTAAAAAGTGTGGAGTCTTATTTGATATTAGTACCAATGCCTTGTATGATGAGATTACTGTGAACATTGTGTGTGATGACACCTAGAATTTGCCCCGTTGGTCCGGTTGATTCAGTGATTCAAGCACTTAAAATGATCTTAGGCAAGAATTTTGAAGAGTGAACCAACTTGACAATATACCTCTTTTGTTGCCAACCTTGTGAGATATGTGAACCTTGATTGGCACCTTTTAAGCCTTCCCTTTTTCTTGGATGAAGCTTGAGAAATTGTGACCTCTCTTTGTCCATTCACCCATACCTTTCATGAAATATGGTTTGTTTGAATCATGGTCAGTGAAGGCCCAAGTATACCTATAAAAAAGAAATGCAAGGCAGCTTTTGAAGAAAAAAGAGATGCATCTTTCTTCTCAACAAGAGGAATCACAGTTGATTAGAGTGCTACCAAGGTCCTAGCCGTAAATGATGGATACTAGGCATTGTGCGTATCGAAATGTGCAGTGATGAAGCTAATGTGTTAAGTATCCCGCCTGGGGAGTACATTCGCATAGCCAACTTAGGCCAAAAGCCTAAGTTGGGAGTGTGGTGAAAAGTGAAGGAAAGTAAAGAAGTGTGAGAAATCCCTCTTTGTGTGATTTCTTTGAAAAAGATGAAACTCCTCAATGTAAAAAAAAAAAAAAAAAAAGAGAAAAGGAAATGAAAAAGAAAAAATCAAAGAAAAAGACAAAAAAAGTTGTGAAATAAAGTAGTGAATATTGCAAAAGAAACGGGGTATCCGGTGGTTCATAAAAAGTTGAATAATGGGGTGGATTATGAGCATGTTTGAAATGATAAAGAAAAAGAGGAAAGTGATGTTCAAACCATACTTCATGAAGGTAGAAGCCACTAAGCCTAAATGACCATAACTTTACACTCAACCCTGTTACAAGCCTTAAAAAGACCTTGTTGATCTTGAGTTAGCTGAAACGAATGTTGATTGGAAAATAAGTGCAAACCTATGGGTGAAGTAATGCATGTGTTCATCTTTGTGAGTGTGAGAGTTGTATGTGATTCTTGGACATTAAATTGTTGAGAAATTTTGTGTGAATATGGAATCATATTTGTTGTGAGGGCATTTGAGTGCCTTTGTTAAGCTTGAACTTGCATTTGAAGCAAGTATTTTGAACTTGAGCATATTTGATAATGGTGAGTCACAATTTGAATCTTTGAGTGCACAATTGATCATTGTATGAGTAATTTGAACCTTGTTGAGTGTATTTATGTTGAGTCTTATGCAGCACTATGTAAGAGACATCCTTATTGAACTACTGATCTTGAGTTTTACTTGAGGACAAGCAAAAGTTTAAGTTTGGGGTGTTGATGAGTCCGAGATTTGGACTCATTTAGGGCTTCATTTTGATAGTTTTAGTGTCTTCAAATGCCTAATTTATGCTATAAACTAATGTTAAAGCTTTGATTTTCAGGTATGTGGACTAAGGAGCAATGCAAGGACACTAACAGGCAAAAAGGAACAAAACAAACTGAAGAAGTGGACAAAAACAATCCTGGTGATCGCCAAGACCACTCGGCGAACCGCCAAGTGGCTCTTCAGATCGCCTAAAGTTCCAGTGTGCCAGCCCTGAGGGAAGAAACCAAGTCGGCGATAGCTATGGGTAGTCGGTGAATCGTCGATCAGTTCCGCGATGACAAAATGGATCGTCCAAAGATACAGGACTTGAAGATGCTGAGAACCAATACAAAATAGCGATGGAAGAGAGCAAAGGGCGGATCACCGAACCACTCAGTGATCCCGACTTACCTCGCCTAGTTGATTTTTAGGCCAAATTTTGGGCAACTATAAATTGAATTTTGAACTGAAAATTTAGTATGTGGAAATAGAGCTATCATTGAGTAAAGTTTTCTTTTGAGTTTTAGAGTTCCATTGTAGACTTTGAAGCTTTTTGGAGGCTCAAACTAGAAGATTTGCAAGTCGGTGTTTGAATTTGACTTTTGGAAAACATTGTAAAGGCTTGGAGACTATTACCCGACTGATGGATAATCTAGTTGGTAATTGTTTTTATCGTTTTATAATGTTTAGCTATTTATTAGTAGTTTCAATTACCCATATAGCGAAATTTGCCTATAATCAATTACATCCCAAGAATTCCTTAGTATATTGCTATTTCATTGTTGGTTGATTGTGTCGTAGCTTATAATTGCCGACCAAAATCCCCTATCTTACAATTGATGTCAACCCCTTTGACTTGTTTATTTGTTTTTTTCGATAATTTCTATTCCTATAACTATTTAGACCATATTTGTACTTCATAACTGAATTTGAACACGTAACGCTCCCTGTGGGTTCAACCCCAAGTCTTTATTGGGTTTTATATTGCTTAACGATCGTTTGCACCTAGAATTGAATGAGGTATGCTTGAAACATAAATCACTGACCCTAGTCCAACTCGGTATTAAGTTTACTCCCAATAGAATGTATAAAATACAACATAACTGACATAACTGGATAGCTCAAGTGTCTGACATGCTAACTGAAATGCAACATTAAGTACTGATAATGAAACATTTGAAAACTGATGCATGTATATATGTATAAACTGACCTAGCTAGTGTAATTCATGAACTAAATGAATCTACACAACTAGGGTTCTGAATTCATGAAAGAATTAAGCAACATAGTTACGAAAACGTAATATTCTGATTAGGATTAATCTTACAGCTAAATCACAGCAATAATCTGAAGTTCTAGAAACCCTAAGTCTTAGCATAATGAAGGGAATCAAGAATCTGACTGAATTCTAGGGACCTAATGGGCGAAAGGAACCCACTAGTGAAATCCCACATACATGGTGATGAATTCCCAGGAGAAATCTTTCGATTTTGGGGATGGAACTGGAGGAAACCTTGTTGTGTTTTTAGAGAGGGTTTGGTCGACTGTTTCTTCTCCTTTTTCTCTAGTTTGATCGAATTTAGGTGAATGAATTGACTAGGGTAAGGTCTGATTAAGTTACTAGGCTAAAACTGACCAAAACAATGTAATTTAGGGGTTAAACGATGTAGTTTAGGTGCCCAACGCATAGGGAAAATACCAAACGACCCCTGACTTAAAAGCTATCAGGGCCAACCGATGGACCATGGATGGATCTACGGTCCGTCCTGGTCAGCCATCGTTCAGCTTCAGAGACTGGGATCTGGAGGCTTTGAACCATGGCCTAGACCACGGACCGTGGTCTGACCTACGCTCCGTAGGTCCTGGTATGGGTCCAGACTTAGCTGGATCTTCTGGGGGGGTTCTGGGAAGGAGTTGTAGGTGGCCAATCCCATACCCCACCTATGGTCTGTGGGTCACCCTATGGTCCGTGGGTGGTCCCTGTTGGTAGCACCTGCAACTTCTAGTTTTCTACAATCTGGTCTTTCTAGCATATGGGGTGTTACATTATCTCCTCCTTGGGAACATTCGTCCTCGAATGAAGACTAAACTAGCTGAATATAGAGGGAATGAGCTGGAAACCCAACCACTAAGTACTGGAAACTGAAATCTGACTGAACTAAGTTCCAAGAACATGCAAATATGCTGAAAATGCAAAATTAAATGAAGGAACAAAATACTAAGACTGAATTTATGCATGAGTAACTGAAAGACTGGAGAGGAACTATTACCTCAAGTTGGAATGGAATCAGAAGGAAAGAGATGAGGATACTGGGCCTTCATGGCTGCTTCTGCATCCCAAGTTGCTCCCTCAACGGACTGACTCCTCCACATAACCTTAATTGAAGGGACTTCTTTGTTTCTCAACCTTCGAACCTTAAGATCAAGAATCTCAACTGGCACATCCTCATAAGTGAGACTATCCTTCACAACCACACTTTCCAATGGTACTATAGACACTGGATAACCCACACACTTCTTCAACAACAAAATGTGAAAGACCAGATGGACCGCTGCTAGTTCTACTGGCAACTCTAACTCATAAGCCACTTTACCAACCCTTTTACCGATCTTGTAACGGCCTTCTAGGATTGAGCTTCCCTTTCTTGCCAAATCTCATCACCCCCTTCATAGGTGACACTTTTAGGAAAACCCAATCATCAATTTGGAACTCCAAGTCCTTTCTCTTTACATCTGCAGAGGACTTTTGGCGACTATGGGCTGTCCTAAGTCTATCTCTGATGAGCTGAACTTTTTCAATGGCATCATGAATCAAATCTGGTTGTATCAAGGCTGCTTCACCTACTTCAAACCAACCAACTTGAGATCTACATCTACGGCCATATAATGCCTCATAAGGGGCCATCTAGATACTGGAATGGTTGCTATTATTGTAGGCGAACTTTATAGGAGGAAGGTGATCATCCCAACTACCCTTGAAGTCGATCATGCAAGCTCTCAACATGTCCTCTAAGGTCTAAATGGTACGCTCTACCTTACCATTTGTCTGTGGATGAAATGGTGTGTTGAGGTTAACCTGAGTACCAAGACCTTTCTGAAATGACTTCTAGAAATGAGAGGTAAACTGAGGACCTTTATCTGAGATGATACACAAAGGAACCCCATGTAACCTGACTATCTCATTAATGTAAAGCTTGGCATAGTCCTCCGTCAAATTTGTAGTCTTAACAGCCAAAAAGTTAGCAGACTTGGTAACTCTATCTACTATCACCCAAATTAAGTCATGTTGTCTGCGAGTACGAGGTAAACTTGTAATGAAGTCCATGTTTATCACTTCCCACTTCCATGTAGGAATGTTGATCATTTGTGTCATACCTCCTGGTTTCTGATGTTCTACCTTCAACTACTAATAATTAAGGTACTTAGCCATGAAATCTGCTATATCCTTTTTCATGCCATTCCACCAAAAGACTTCTCGCATGTCACGGTACATCTTAGTGGCGCCTGGATGAATAGAATACTTGGATTTATGGGATTCTGAAAGGATATGTTGTCTCAATTCACCCACCTTAGGAACACATAAACAACCCTTGTAGTTAAGCACATTGTAACGACCCAGAAATCTAGTAGGTGGAACTAGAGCCTAAGCATGAGGGTTAACATCATGGATGAAGGGGTTTAGTGGTTAAACATCAAGGTACGTGCTAGAAGCCGTAGTTTAGAAGACCTTCTAAGGTTTGGTTGAGGGTTGGAAGGTCTAGTGCGAAGCCAAAAGGGGAAAGCCTAAACCAAAGGCCAAGGCTGCCACAAGCTTGGCCAAGCACTGCCCAAGGACCACGAACACCTTCATGACCAGTGGTCTTGACCACGGTCCATGAAGGGGCTCATGAAGGTCCCTTAGGCAAGTGGTAAGCAAGACCTTGAGGCCTAGCCACTTCCTAGGAACCACGACCTCCACCACGACTCGTAGTTTTGACCACGGATCGTGGGAGGTCTCGTGGTCTTGCCTTGGCATTGTGGAGGCCAAGGCCCCAAGCCATAGCTACTGCCTAGGAACCACGACCTCTACCCCAACTCGTGGTCTTGACCACGGATCGGGGGAGGTCTCGTGGTCCTGCCTTAGGCTCATGAAGGCTTGTAAGTTGAGGAGGGACACTGGCTAAGGGACCACGGGCACCACCACGAGCCGTGGTTCCCTTGACAAGCCGTCAAAGTGGCCGTGGTCCCTAGACGGGCTGCCTAAATTGAGGATTATTTGGTAATTTCCAAATCAGTTGGTTATTTAATGGGGTCATTTTAAATTGTTTTAATTCATGTATATAACTGATTTTAAGCCTTTAAACACCTATTCTACTCCATTATTCTCAAATACCCAAATCAAAACCCCAAAGTTCTTCCCTCTCAATATTTCTCTCTCTAGAAACCTCCATTTAAAAAGGAGTGGAGGCTAGGGCTTGAAGAACCAAAGTGTTTATTCTCAAATTTTGAGGAAAACTCTATTAAGGTATGGTAGTTTTCATCCTTGGTTAGTTTCCACCCAAGGAGCCCCTTCAAAAGATGATTTCAATGTTTCCAAAATCCCCCAAAAAAACCTAGGGTTTTCAATCTATGCATGGGTTCAATTCCAAAATGTTTTCAAAGGTTTATATATGATGAATTATAAATGGATTGTTGAATTAATGATGAATTATGGTGAATTTCTCCTATGAACCCATGTTTCCCCCAAAACCCTAAGTTATGAATTGTGATTGGGAATTGGTTGATTATGAAAGTATGTTGAATTGTTTATGTCTATATGGAATTAGTTATTGAATCATGCTATTTCCCTTATGTAATATATAGTATTCTAGATGTTTGGGTTTAGATTGATTCATAGCCTTGGAGGGCAATTTCATGAAGGATTTATGTATGATTATGATGTGAAGTATATGCATGTGGTTACAATGAAAGTGTTATGATTATGTTTAGAATGTAATTGTGTTATTATTGAAATCATATTCTCAATTAACACTCATGAATGATGATGATAGAATAAGAAGGGTTTATTCAATGTAATGTTGTATTTTGAATTGGTAGGCTTAGGCATCCTCTTCCTGTATAAATGAAAGGAATGTTGATTGATGTATCTTGAATGGGTAGGCTTAGGCATCCTCTTCTTGTGTAATGAATGTATCTTGGCATAATGAACATGAACCGGTAGACCTAATCATGGTAGCCCTTTCATAGATGAATGATGAAGTATTCTAGGCTATGTCTTCAACCGGTAGACCTAATGTTGGTAGCCCTTCATGATGAGTCTAGAAACTAATGTGATGATAAACCTTGAATCGGTAGACCTAATGGTGGTAGCCCTTTCATGTGTGAAATTATGAACCTTGAATCCGTGGACCTAATGGTGGTGGCCCTTCTTGAGGATTCAATGAGCTATCCATGTAATGTACCTTCATTCGGTAGACCTAATGGTAGTGGCCCTTTCATGTGTAATGTACCTTGGGTCGGTAGACCTAATGTTGGTGGCCCTCTCAAGTACAATAATGTTAATGAAAATGAAATACTCTATGGGAATGGAGGCTAAGTGCCGAGTGGATTTGGTAATATGGAAGCTCTCCCATGTTTAGGCCGTGTTTCAATGAACAACTTTCTTATCCCATAACTATGTGCCCACATAGGATATTAGCTAGTGGATCCACTTAAGCTAAAATGTTACCGGTCCTACCTTAGGCAAGTAAACCAACCCTTACAATGTGGGATAGTACATCAGATTCCATGTTAAGCTCACATGGTCTATGTCGGTTAAACGCTCATTTCCATCATGTGAGATGTGCACTATGGTCACTCAAGAGTTTCTATGAAGTGTGGGTGGTAGTATGGGATGTAATTCATGCATTGCACGAGTAGGTTTGGAGAGGGATATAGTGAGTTCTCTAATGTCTTAATGACTAATGAATGAAGGTGCTCTTAATGAAGAAAATGAAGAATGTTGACTTATTTGCTTAAATGTAATGATGCATGCTATACTTGGATTGTATTATGAGTTAGTTTCCTTGTCATGACTTATGAAATGTTTATGTTCCTTGTATGAGTATTGTCGAAAGATGAAAATGAAGATTGGTAAGTTCACTTTTGGTGGACTTAATGTGGTACTTAGTGTGGATGGTGGTATGGGACGCTATTCATACATTGCACAAAGTATATCTTGGGGTTACTTAAGGTGAAGGCTCTAATATGAGGAAATGACTTATATGTTGACTATGTTCTAAAGTGATGAAATGGCATGTATGTTGATTATACTTGTATCTTATGCCTCTTATACCTATGTTCATGATGTTTTCTCAAAATTGGCATATGCATGGTTTCCAACCAAAATGTCTGTTTTAAGCATGGTTTTTGCATGGCTATCATACTTAGTACATTATTTGTGCTAACCCATATTTCTTCATTTTCTACCAAAGTGTAGGGTTTGGAGATTTGATATCCTATACTTGGAAGATCGGTTTCTAAGGAGCATCGAGTTGAAGAATTGGTGAGTCCTCATAGTTTTGAGGACAAACCCACAATTTTCCCTTTATTTATTTTACTTTATGTTTAGAAGCTTTTGTATGGGTTAAGTCCCAAAGTTTTTTCAAAGTAT
This sequence comes from Solanum paucissectum, assembly GCA_029582445.1. Taxonomy (NCBI): domain Eukaryota; kingdom Viridiplantae; phylum Streptophyta; class Magnoliopsida; order Solanales; family Solanaceae; genus Solanum; species Solanum paucissectum. The sequence continues at coordinate 24,010 of JAJONZ010015138.1, forward strand.
TGTAAATTGTTTGAGAAAAAGTATAGAAAGTCTTCCACTTGCTTTTATGAAATAAATGACTTTGATTGTAAAGAAGAGTTTTAAAATTCTGCACTATTTTTCTTATGCTCTTATGTTATGAATGCTATGAGGCTTGTGTGAGGCTCTTCGGAGTCTTGTACGTCGTGTCACGTCCAGGGTGTAGGCCCGGGTCATGACAAACATGGTATCAGAGTACAAGATTTTAGGATGGTTTTAGGATGTCTCAAACCACATCTAGTAGAGTCTTGTTCATAGTGTGAAGCACTCCACATTTATGAATAGGAGGCTATTGGATTTTAGGAAAATCTCACTTCGTCATTCTTCAAGTCATGCCATAGAGTTTAACTCTATAATTTCTCTCTCTTATTCCTTATCCGATAGTCCTTAGGATATGACCACTCGAAGGGTTTATGCTAGAAGGAATGAGGGAGGAAAGGTTGGTTGTGATGCCAATTATGGCTATGTGACTTGATAGATTTGGGATGATATATTGTGATGTTGTATTTAGTATGAAAGGGTTGTATTATGGTTATATGTGTTGTTGGTAGAAGGACATGATGAGTTTTGAAGTGTGTTGAAAGAAATGTTGAATAGTGGTGTTTAAGTGAACCCTAGAGATGTTGAGTGAGTAGACTCCTTTAAAAGGAGGTAGAAGTGTAATTCACCTTGGTTTAGAACCATCTTGTGCGATGAGTGTGAAGGTTTAGTGATGACTTGCTCCGACCTTAGAATTGAAAGAAGTGATGTTGAAAAGAGTTCGCATAGGCTTGCTCCCAAGGGGGAGATAATGTTCTTAGATAGAAAGGTCGTTGAGTGTCCTTGATGTTCATGATTTAGGTTGACTTGAATTTTCACCTTGAGTGATGTTGGTAGGGTTGTTTGTGAGCAAGAGTTGCTTAATGAGAACCTCCCTAGTTTAGAAGTACCGGTTGGGATCTTAACCCGGAAAGTTAAGAAATAGAATTGTAAAGAAGTTCCATCCATGAGAAATGTTGAGGAGTGGTATCCTAGTAAGGGTTTTAGTAAAGGGTGCTACTAGAGTTGACAAATGAGTCTTCCGGATGAAGGCACCGGTATGTTGATAGTTCCTTATAGTTGTGAATGTCTTGTTAAAGTCCCTATGTTATTTTCATGTTAGCCTTAGTTTGGGTTTACTCTAAGGGGGAGATGGTACGTTGTATAGTAAGGTTGTTGAGAGTTCCGATATCCTTATCTCTTTCCTTCTATTCCAATTCAAGCTTGAGACCAAAAGTTCCTTTCTGGCTTGTTTCATGTTTTGGAGTCATGTGTGATTATGTGTTTCCATGATCTCCTTATGATATGCATGTTCTTGATGAATTTATGTTTAATGAGAAATTGAGTTTTCATGATTTTTATTCCTCATGTTGATGTGCATCTATAATGAGTTGCCTAAATGCTTCATTAGTTGACTTGTTGAACATGCTTAAATGTGTCTTTGAGAAAAGTTGCAAAATTTGCTTAATGATGTTATGATGAGCATGATGTGAGTTAGAGAAGGAAATTCCTCCAATGAAATGAGAAATGTTGAAGTTTTCATGCCTAATGGGTTTGTAGATGTAGTTCCTACTTTCTTGTGTTGCATGGAATATGTTTGAGATGGAGTTGATGTTTCCTCCTAGTTTTGTGCATTGATTGTGATGTTTCATGCATGATGGGCTGCTAGTCTTAAGTCTTTATTTCCTTAAAGTGTTTAAAGTGTTATTCGAGGATGAATGTTCCTAAGGGGGAGATAATGTAACGACCCAGAAATCTAGTAGGTGAAACTAGAGCCTAAACGTGAGGGTTAACGTCAAGGGTTAAGGGGTTTAGTGGTTAAACGTCAAGGAACGTGCTAGACCCCGTAGTTTAGAAGATCTTCTAAGGTTTGGTTGAAGGTTGCAATGTCTAGTGCCAAGCCAAAAGGGGCAAACCTAAGCCAAAGGCCAAGGCTGCCCCAAACTTGACCAAGCACTGCCCAAGGACCACAACCACCTTCAAGACCAGTGGTCTTGACCACGGTCCGTGAAGGGGCTCGTCGAGGTCTCTTAGGCATGTGGGAAGCAAGGCCTTGAGGCCTAGCCACTGCCTAGGAACCACGACCTCCACCACAACTCGTGGTCTTGACCACGGATCGTGGGAGGTCTCGTGGTCTTGCCTTTGCATTGTGGAGGCCAAGGCCCCAAGCCATAGCTACTGCCTAGGAACCATGACCTTCACCACGACTCGTGGTCTTGACCACGGATCATGGGAGGTCTCGTCATCCTGCCTTAGGCTCATGAAGTCTTGCAAGTTGAGGAGGGACACTGGCCAAGGGACCACGGGCACCACCACGAGCCGTGGTGCCCTTGACGAGACGTCAAAGTGGCCGTGGTCCTTGGACGGGCTGCCTAAATTGAGGGTCATTTGGTAATTTCCAAATAAATTGGTTATTTAATGGGGTCATTTTTAATTGTTTTAATTCATGTATATAAATGATTTTAAGCCTTTAAACATCTATTCTACTCCATTATTCTCAAATACCCAAATCAAAACCCCAAAGTTCTTCCCTCTCAATATTTCTCTCTCTAGAAACTTCCGTTGAAGAAGAAGGAGTGGAGGATAGGTCTTGAAGGACCAAAGTGTTTCTTCTCAAATTTCGAGGAGAACTCCATTAAGGTATGGTAGTTTCCATCCTTGGTTAGTTTCCACCCAAGGAACCCCTTCAAAAGATGATTTCAATGTTTCTGAAATCCACAAAAAAAAAAACTAGGGTTTTCAATCTATGCATTGGTTCAATTCCAAAATATTTTCAAAGGTTTATATATGATGAATTATGAATGGATTATTGAATTAATTATGAATTATGAATGGATTATTGAATTAATTATGAATTATGGTGAATTTCTCCTATGAACCCATGTTTCCCCCAAAACCCTAAGTTATGAATTGTGATTGGGAATTGGTTGATTATGAAAGTATGTTGAATTGTTTATGTCTATATGGAATTAGTTATTGAATCATGCTATTTCCCTTATGTAATATAGTATTCTAGATGTTTGGGTTTAGATTGATTCATAGCCTTGGAGGGCAATTTCATGAAGGATTTATGTATGATTATGATGTGAAGTATATGCATGTGGTTACAATGAAAGTGTTATGATTATGTTTAGAATGTAATTGTGTTATTATTGAAATCATATTCTCAATTAACACTCATGAATGATGATGATAGAATAAGAAGGGTTTATTCAATGTAATGTTGTATTTTGAATTGGTAGGC
>JAJONZ010015139.1:0-26885 GCA_029582445.1 Solanum paucissectum
ATGTGGTCCCCCATTATTTTTTACAAGAAAATTAATTCCCATCGACATGAAAATCACAGACCAAATATGCGACGTAGTCATATTACAGAGTCCTCTAGCAAAATAAAGTACATAACCAAATATGTGATGTGACTTCAATACGGATCCCTATTATTTTTTATGAGATTCTCATTGAAATCAAAATTACACCTGAGATTCGTGAAGCGGCCCTAATGTGGTCCCCCATTATTTTTTACAAGAAAATTAATTCCCATCGACATGAAAATCACAGACCAAATATGCGACGTAGTCATATTACAGAGTCCTCTAGCAAAATAAAGTACATAACCAAATATGTGATGTGACTTCAATACGGATCCCTATTATTTTTTATGAGATTCTCATTGAAATCAAAATTACACCTGAGATTCGTGAAGCGGCCCTAATGTGGTCCCCCATTATTTTTTACAAGAAAATTAATTCCCATCGACATGAAAATCACAGACCAAATATGCGACGTAGTCATATTACAGAGTCCTCTAGCAAAATAAAGTACATAACCAAATATGTGATGTGACTTCAATACGGATCCCTATTATTTTTTATGAGATTCTCATTGAAATCAAAATTACACCTGAGATTCGTGAAGCGGCCCTAATGTGGTCCCCCATTATTTTTTACAAGAAAATTAATTCCCATCGACATGAAAATCACAGACCAAATATGCGACGTAGTCATATTACAGAGTCCTCTACTTTGCACTAGAGAATTTTGATATACCGTGAATTTATGGTATTTTTAATACATTTTACTTAAGAGTTGTGTGTGTCTAGATCCATTTTGTATTGGTGTTAATGTGTTTTTATCATGTTTGCAGGAAATAAGCTAGGACGTGGAAATAGAGAGACACAGCTGAAGAATTGTGCAGTAAAGGGCATCTACGGACGTGACCTACGAACCGTAGGTCCAGTCAAGTTCCGTAATTTGTAGGCGTAGATGGACAGGCAAGGCTCGAAGGAAAATCAGGGAATTCTTGACTAAGTGTGGAATCACAATTATGAATGACGGACCGTAGGTCGACCTGAGGGACATCCTACAGCTCCGTCAAATGATTCAGAGAAGGGGGTTCCAGTACCTGATTTCGAAAGTTTAAGTTTGGAGCTACAGAGGAGGATCTACGGACCGTGGATCAAACCACGGTATGTCCTGCTGATCCGTCGATTGTTACTGAGAGTTGGAGATTTTGAGTTTTGGAAAATTGCCTAAGTCCCAAACCACGGAAGGGACCTACGGACCGTAGGTCAGTTCACGATCCATAGGTCAGTGTCGTAGATCGAAACCGCGTCCAGAAACTTTATTTTCTTATTTCGTTTCCTTTTTATTTGGGACATGTTTTTCTATATATATGGCATGTAAACCTCATTTTTGGGGGTTAGACACTATTACTTTAGTTCTAGTTTTTGGCTTTGGAGATTAACTTTCAATTCTAACAATTCTTGATTTCCTAAGTTTGTTTTGAAGATTTTAACTTTAAAATTCAAGTTGGATTTTTGGATTTCTTCTACTCATTACGTAAGTTCATGAATTCTTCTTCTAATAATATGAATTGTGTTCTTGCTAGTATGGGTAACTAAATCCACAACTAGGGTTGTGGGAACCATAAGCGATTAACAAAGTATGAATAACAACTAAGTAATTCTTGAATAGTGTTGAAGCATGCATTGATAATTCTTTCATATAGAAGTCTTTTTAACGGTGCGCAACGTTAGAACTTGCTTTGTTGCTACTTGTCGAACCAAGGAGGTAGTTAATAAGAAAAGAATTATCAACATAGATTTAGTGTGATACTATCTAATAGTCTAATGTCAATTGGTGCGAGGGTGAAAACTAAGCCATACATTGATGTGATGTCTAATATGAGGTAAAGGTAAGGTTTAGTAAATTATTCACAGTAGCCGGACCAAGGTGCGAGGTGAAATTCTCTATTTTCTGGACCAAAGATTTAGAGATACATAACTTACCACTTTGCATGTGATACACTAGTATAGATTACTATTGTTAGGATTACCGCGTTATGAGCTTATGGGGAACACATACACCCTAGTTACTTTCTCTCATTGATAACAACCAAAGTTTGAATCTTGTTTACTTGTTCTCTAAACTACCATCAGTTATTTGTTACACAAAGAAAAAACCCCTTTTACTTACTTGTCTCGAAAATACGTTGACTAAATGAATATTATCGTAAGTTAAGTTTAAGTCTAAACCATATTCCTCGTGGGATCGACCCCAACCTACTAGTTGGTTTCTTTATTTGACAACGATCACTTATACTTCTTTAGGGAGGTGTAATTTGAACGTATCAAATTTTGGCGCCGCTGCCGGGGAATAAGGCTTTTAGATTAAGTTTAACTACATTATTGAACTTTAGTCAATTATTTCCTAATTTTTATTTTTATTTTGTTTTTGTTTCTCTCAGGTTCCTACTCTAGTGTATGCCACGGAGTCAAGGTGAACCACTGACCCCTTAGGATCCAGAATTGAATAGAACTTTGCGAAGGATGAATAATCAAAGGGTCCCAGCCAATCCTATCGGAGGAAATCTAGGTGATAGAGTTGAGTTGCAGCCTCCTAGGGTTGATAATGAGAATGCTGAAAATTAAGGTGGTAATCTATTAGGAGATGCATTGAAAGTACAGAATCCACCAGAACTGAGGCTGCGTGATAACTATAGGGTTGACTTCAATACCGCTGAATCTGAAGGACCTATTGTTCTACCCCCTCTACCTCCGAGGCATACATTCGTGGTAACGATCAGTCTGATGCAGATGATTTTAGCGAGGGGTTTGTTCTCTGGTATGGCATCGGAGGATCCACATGGGCACATGGCCAAGTTGAGGAGTGTTTGCAAGAAGTGTGTGGGTCGATCAGATTTAGACATGGATGTCATTGGGTTGAGAGTCTTCCCTCTATCATTGACCGGAGATGCTTCTGTATGGTTTACTGAGCTTCCTTATAACTCAATTCACATATAGGATCAATTGCGTAAAGTGTTCATGGCAAAATATTTCCCAGTGTCAAAGAAGCTGAACCACAAAGAAAAACTCAACAACTTTGTAGCACTACCTGGAGAGTCTGTGAGTAGTTCGTAGGACAGGTTCACTGTTTTCATAAGAAGTGTGCCAAACCACCATATTGATGATGAGTCACTGAAGGAGTATTTCTACAGAGGCAAGGATGACAATGGTAAGGTTGTGCTTGATACTATCGCAGAAGGATCATATGGTGAGTGCACTTTTGAGGAGATCGCTGAGAAACTGGAGAAGATTTCCCAGACCAATAAAGCATGGAGCACTCGAAAGTCAGGCATTGGAAGAAGCACTTTTGCAGTTCAATCTGCACCTAGTCAATCTGCCGATGACATTCGTGAGGAGATGGCTCAGATGAGGACATAACTTGGGTTGGTGTTGAAGCATGTGAGAGGAGGTACCGAAAAGATAAATGATGTGAATTATTTGACTAAATATCCACCACCGGTTAAGGAGTACTACTATGAAGAGGATACGTATGCAGTGAATGATCAGACGGGGGGTTTTCGAGACAACGTTCAAGGTTCCAATTTGGATAATTAGCGCCAAGGTCAAGGAAACTAAGGTCGGAACTATGGCAACTACAATCGAGAGGGTCATTATGTCTGGGATGGGAACTACAATCGCGACAACAACTACAACCGGAACAACTATGGCAACAGAAATGAAAGGGTTGGGCCATATGTTCCTCCTCAAAATTGGGAATCTGGTAATAGGGAAGCTGGGGTAGTATGTCATGTATTGAGGATATAATGCAGAAGATGATGAAGAGGTTTGATTCGACTGATGAGAATGTGAAGGAGAAGCGAAATGACCTGTCTGGAATCGGTCAAAAAGTTAATGCCCATGCAGTATAGATCAAGCAACTTGAGAAGCAGATGAATCAGTTGTCCACTACAATCAATCCACGACAGTCTGGCACACTTCCAAGCAACACCATTCAAAATCCAAAAAATGATGGGCATTGTATAGCAGTCACTACTCGAGGGGGTAAGCAGACCATTGACCCACCTATGCCATCTGAGGTTGAAAATGTGGTTGAGAAAGATGATGAAGAGATTGAGGTTACAGGAGAATCCAAGAATGCTATAGAGGAGGAAGCAGAGATAACACAAAAGGTTGTCCCCATGCCTAGACCTCCACATCCATTCCCACAGAGGTTAATCAAGAAGAATAAAAAAGGGAAATACCGCAAGTTTATCGCTATGTTGAAAGAACTTTCCATCAATGTTCCATTGATAGAAACTTTGGAACAAATGGCTGGGTATGCAAAGTTTATAAAAGATTTGGTGTCAAAGAAGAGGTCCGTGAGTTTTAAAGATAATGATAGGTTGCAACATTGTAGTGCTATTGCTACAAGGTCCCTTGTGCATAAGAAGGAGGATCCTGGTGCCTTCACTATTCCTTGTACCATTGGGTGTCCGCAATTTGCGAAGGCGTTGTGTGATTTGGGTGCTAGTATTAATCTGATGTCATTCTCTATTTACAAGAAGTTGGGTTTAGGGGATCCAAAACCGACTGCGATGCGATTGCTCATGGCCAATAGAATTGTGAAGAGGCCCATTGGTGTGCTCCAAGATGTATTAGTGAAAGTGGAGTATTTTATCTTTTCGGTGGATTTTGTGATCCTTGATTGTGAGGTTGATTTTGAGATTCCTATTATCCTTGGGAGACTATTCCTTGCCACTGGGCGCGCCTTAGTCGATATGGAGAAAGGGCAGATGAAGTTCCGATTAAACAATGAAGAGGTAACTTTCAACATCTGTAGATCCATGAAGTAGAGTAGTGAGCTCAAGTTGGTATCAGTGGTGAATCATATTGTAGAGAGTGGTGCTGAGGTGTCTATTGAAGAGAGGTTGGGTGTTGATGCACTAGCAGTGGTAATGATGAATTTTGAGGGTGATGGTATTGAAGACTATGATGAAAAGGTCGTCGCACTTGATAGGTTCAAATTCGGTTCAAAACCAAAGAGATTGGAGTTAGACATAAAGAATCGCGACTCTCCACCCGCAAGACCATCTGTTGAAGAGTCTCTGAAATTAGAGCTTAAGGATCTACCATCACATTTGAGGTATGTATTCTTGGGGAGAGATTGTACTTTACTTGTCATCATTGCTGCAGATTTGAATGTTACACAAGTTGAGGCAGTTCAAGCGGGCTATTGGGAGGACTATTGCGGACATTATTGGGATCCCTCCTGGCATTTGTTATCATAAAGTCCAACTCATGCCGGATCACAAGCCTAGTATTCAACTCCAGAGAAGACTAAATCCGCCTATGCAAGAGGTAGTGAAAAAGGAAATCATCAAGTGGTTGGATGCTGGAGTTATTTATCCCATTGCAGATAGTAGTTGGGTTTGTCCTGTTCAGTGTGTGCCTAAGAAATTGGGATGATTGTGGTTCCGAATGCGAAAAATGAGCATGTTTCGATGTGTCCCGTGACTGGATGGAGAGTCTGCATAGACTACCAATTAAATGCTTGGACATAAAATGACCACTTCCCTATGTCGTTCATAGATCAGATGTTGGACCGACTTGCGGGTAAGGGTTGGTATTATTTCCTTGATGGTTATTCGGGCTACAATCAGATTTCTATAGCTTTGGAATACCAAGAGAAGACCATTTTTACTTGCCCTTATGGGACTTTCGCCTTCAAAGAGATGCCATTTGGGTTGTGTAATGCTCCAGCGACCTTCCAGCGTTGTATGATGTCGATATTTTTTGATATGGTGGAGGACACTATTGAGGTATTTATAGATGATTTCTCTGTGGTAGGTGACTTTTTTTATCGTTGTTTAGACCATTTGGCCGAAGTACTGAAATGGTGTGAAGAGTGCAATCTTGTGCTCAATTGGGAAAAGTGCCACATCATGGTGAAAAAGGGGATAGTTTTGGGTCATCGGATTTCTGAGAAGGGTATTGAGGTTGATAGATCAAAAGTCAAGGTAATAGAAAATCTTCCACCACTTATCTCTGTAAAAGGTATTAGAAGTTTTCTTGGGCATACAGGTTTCGATAGGAGGTTCATCAAGGATTTCTCAAAAATTGCACATCCATTGTGAAAATTGCTCGAAAAAGGAGTGTAGGTTTGAGTTTGATGATGCTTGTCTGAGAGCATTTGGGGAGTTGAAGGAAAAGCTAGTTTCTGTACCTATCATTATTTCACCGGATTGGGCGAAACCGTTTGAGGTAATGTGTGATGCGAGTGGAGTGGCGCTTGGTGTGGTATTGGGACAGAGGCGAGAGAAGATTCTTCATCCTATTTACTATGCCAGTAAAGCTCTAAATATGGCTCAAAAGAACTATACAGTGACTGAACAGGAGTTTCTTGCGGTGGTTTTTGCATTTGAGAAATTTTGATCCTACTTGCTTGGTACTAAGGTCATAGTGCATACTGGCCATTATGCATTGAGATATTTGATGGCTAAGAAGGATGCAAAACCGCGGTTAATTAGATGGATGTTGTTGCTGCAAGAGTTTGACTTTATGGTGAAAGATAGAAAGGGGACAGAAAATCAGGTTGCCGATCACTTGTCCAGATTAGAGGAAGAAGCTATGCTCAAGCTAGGTGATAGGGCTGAAATTAATGATGCTTTTCCAGATGAATAGGTATTGGATGCTTCTCATGATCTGATTCCTTAGTTCGCAGACTTTGCTAACTACTTGGCAAGTGATGTGGTACCATCGGATTTGTCGTTTCACCAAAGGAAAAAATTTATGCATGATGTGAAGAAGTTCTTTTGGGATGAGCCTTATTTGTACCGTAGTTGTGCTGATGGGATTATTCGTCGTTGTGTGCCCAAGGTTGAGATGTTGAGTATACTAGAGGCGTGTCACTCATCGCCTGTTGGTGGGCATCATAGTAGTATTCAGACAATTCTGCAGTGTGGGTATTACTGGCCTACCATCCACCAAGATGCTCATGATTTTCCCAAGTCTTGTGACCGTTGCCAAAGAGAAGGAGGAATTTCAAAGAGGCAAGAGCTTCCTTCCTATGAATCCGATATTGGTGATAGAGTTGTTTTATGTATGGGGAATTGATTTTATTGGTCCATTTGTGAGCTCACATGGGATGAAGTATAATCTTGTTGCGTACGATTATGTGTCGAACTGGGTGGAAGCAATTGCGCTTTCCAACAATTAAGGTAAAAGTGTCACCGCAATCCTGAAAAAGAATATCTTCTCCAGATTTGGTACACCTAGGGCGATTATCAACGATGGAGGTTCCCACTTCTGTAATAAGTTATTCAAGGCGCTACTTGAGAAATATGGCGTCCGCCACAATGTAGCCACTCCTTACCATCCGCAGTCTAGTGGTCAAGTTGGAGTGTCCAACAGAGAGATCAAGCAGATTTTGGCTAAGACTGTGAATGCGAATAGAACTGATTGGTCAAGGAAGCTTGATGATGCTCTATGGGCCTATCGCACCGCATTCAAGACTCCCATAGGTATGTCCCCCTACTAACTTGTATATGGAAAGTCTTGCCATTTGTCGGTAGAGCTAGATGATAAGGCTATGTGGGCGCTAAAGAAGCTAAATTTGGATTGGGGAGCTGCATCGAATTGGAGAGTAAGTGACATGAATGCACTTGATGAGTTTTGCTTAAAAGCTTATGAATGTTCAGCCTTGTACAAGGAGAAGATGAAGAAGTATCATGATCAAAGGATTGAAAAGAGAGAATTTGTTGTGGGTGATCTGGTGCTTTTATTCAACTCTAGGTTGCGTTTGTTTGCTGGCAAGCTCAAGTCCAAGTGGACCGGGCCATTCATAGTCACGCAAGTGTTCCCACATGGAGCGGTCGAGCTTGAAAACAACAAGGGGACAAGGTTCAATGTGAACGGGCAAAGGATCAAGGTCTATCTGGGAAAAGAGGAGAATGTGCAAGAGGTGGTTGAGGCCTACTATCTTGATGAAGTCTGAGTAATCAAGAGGCCTGCGTCGTGCCACGACGTTAAACCAAGCATTGCTTGGGAGGCAACCCAAGATGTACAATCTAGCCAACTATATGTTTTTCTTTTCGATTTGGGAGTTTCCTTTGTGTAGTTGATTGTCTGTAATTTTTAGATTGGTAATTTTATTTTTGTTTTAGTGTTGGCTAGATATAGCATAGGACCGTGTCTAAAAAGTGTCCAGAAAATGTAAAAAGAAAGGCCAAATGGTTGCTACATGTACGGGAGCGAAAGGCAAAATTTGCAGAAAAAAGGTTATGCAGAGGTCTACGGACCCCATCGACGGTCCGTGGTTCCATCCACGGACCGTGAATGGTGTCCGTAGATCCCAGGTGAGATCTCTAATTTTGTCTAAGTGTAAAGGGACCTACAGACCCGATCTATGGTCCATAGGTCGACCCACGGATCATAGACGGGGTCTCGTGGGTCCAAACTCTAGTTTCGCTTGACCCGACCCGAACAACTTTTAAATTAAAACCCCTTCATTTTATATTCATCCCCCACATTCAAAACTCCCTCCCAACCGTCTTTAACCCCTTCCTCTCCCAAAATCACTCCATTAATCCCACAAATCACTCCCCATTGACTTCCCCATATTTCCATCTCCTTTTTCTCCCTTCCCAAATCATTACCTCCATTCCAAACGATTCCATTGTCCAGTTTCAGCGTCGAAAGGCTAGCGAAAGGTCTAAGGAGTTCATTGTCGTAACACAATCACCCACTTCCGATACTTGTAAGGTAACTGACTTCACTTTAACTTTGAATTTCGATATTCATTGTTCCATGCATGAAGTCACAAAGAAGTCTTGACCTTGGGTTGTTTTTGTATGAAATTGCTTGTTAAACTAATGTTAGAAACACCCATGGGACGATAGAATGTGATTGTGTAGTCATAGTAATCGAATAACTCAGTGAAAATTTGGTCTAAATGAAAGTTTCGACTTAGGGTTCCTAGTTTTGTATGCAATGAAAGGTAAATACTGAGTAATCGGAACCCTAGGGATGACGAACTATCATAAATTATGATGAAATGCATTATTAGACTTAGTATGAATGATTGAAATTGTCAAAAAATAGTTTAAACACGAGGCATGTCTGATACCTGGCACAGACTTGATCCACGATACCCCGTCTACGGACCGTAGGTCAACACCATTCTACACATCCGTGGTTCCCATCAGAGCCCAAATTTTTGGGACTTCTGACCTACGGAGGGGATCCACAGACCGTAGGTCAACCTACGGACCTTAGGTACCCACCGTAAGTGGCCACTGAAGCCACTGTTTGAATTTTTTTTTTTGTTTTGGTTCATTCTCAGTTCTTAAATTGTTTTGAGTTTGTTATAGGGTTAAATTGGTACTAATTCATCCTCCACAGGTACCATGGCTCCGAAGAAAGCTTCGGCCATCGTTGCAAAGGGCAGGTCCAAATCAACGACACCAACCCGTCGGCTAATTAACGAAGATATTGATGCGTAGAATGACCCCGCATATGTCCCCCCACTGGAAGGACATCCCCCAAGCACCCCAGACTACCCGGAATCAATCCAAGCATTTTTTTCCCGACGTAGTCACTTCCTCCCAGTCTAATGAGGAGGATACACTGATCGGATATCTAGCTGGGTCTGCTTCCGACTCTGAGTCCGCCTCTGCTTTCAGGTCTGCTTCTGGCTCTGCAACCGACTCAAGTTCACATGGTAGGGTTGTCTCGTCTGATGAGACTACTAGTGAGGGGGATATTCCAGTGCCACCGAACACCGACCCTACCCCAGTTACAGAGATGCCAAATAGGTGGTGCATAGATGGTCAGTGACAGATATACAGGGATGCCAGGATGATAACCACGAAGAATAGGATGGCTCGAATAGTTACAAAGGAGCGCAGGGTACTCATAGGCAGCCTGCATACTATGCCTGACATCCATCGACTCTTCCAACAGCATAAGTGTGAGTGGATGGCCTGGGCACCAGGGACGTATAGCGAGGAGATCATGAGGGAATTATATGCTTCATACGCTGCCACTATCCGAGGCTCTATTCACAAAAATGCCAAGCATGTAGCCTAGGCACCACTCATGGCTACACTAGTGTGTGGGGTTTATGTGAATATATCTGAGATCACCATCCACCGATTCCTCTACGGCCCATCCCGCACTTGGGCACTCAACACGGCCGAATTTGACTAAAGATGGCATATCATGCGAAGCGGGGAGTTCGAGCGGAGTGCAGAGAAAAGGGAGACGGTATTACACTAGCTGGCGAGTTACATTGCTACAGATGGAGAGCGAGCCAAGTGGGTCAGCACCCCGAGATTAGGGATCAAGAAGGCCACTCTGAATTTTGTGGCCAATTTCTTCTGGCTATTAGTACAGAACCGAGTGTTGCCTACTCAGGAGGATAATGCACTTACATGGGACTGTGTTGTGATGGTTGTTGCCTTGGTAGCTGGGTTTGAGATAGACTTCACCCGCATGTTGCTTGCGGAGATCAATGAGCGGGCTTTTTGGGTTACCACCACTTTACCCTTTCCATGCCTTATTTTCCAGCTGTGCAGAGATGTTGGGGTTCCAATTTGACACTGTGACAGCTGGTGTAGGCAACCAAAACTGTAGACACCGGCCTGATTAGAGATGAAGCCAACATAGCTGCGCTGCGACGAGAGCCATAGGTTGAGGTACCTCCACTGGGTGAAGACTTAGTTGCAGATGTGGAGCACATGCAGGGTCATGAACCTGCCCCTCCAGCCACTACTGAGGATGCCCCTCTTCAGGGTCTGTTGTAGTGCCCCTTGCCTGTGTTCAAAAATCAGAGGCACAAATGGTCACACTGCTTCATCATATGAAACCTTGGATGCAGTGGTCTATATCAGAGTCTGAGGTCGGGATGGGGCACATGATGGACCTGAAAGTCCAGGCCGTTAATAAGCGCCTGGACGCCTTCGAGTTGAGAGTCCTCGAGCGACTAGCCCCCACCACAGATATCTCTTCTTTACGGACTGAGTTGGATAGTCTTCAGGCCGATCTTGATGTCATCCTAGCTTCACCCATGGATGTGCCAGAGTCTGGACCTACTACACCAGTAGATGAGACGGTGTTAGATGCTCTTTACAGAGAGGACACACCGCAATACGATTCCATTTGTGCTTGAAGTAAGAGGCACCGTTCTAGCCACACTTCTGATGTCACTGAGGATGTGAGGGCAAAGAAGAAGGAGTACCAGCAGACTACGCAGTCTAGGAGAGCTTCTATTGTGGATGAGGAGTTGCGCCAGCAGAGGGTGCGTGAGGGTGCTATTGGGTCCTCGAGTTTTGTGCCTGCTACTGAGGTTGTTGCTACAGTTAGAAATGATGTGAGCACTACTGATGGTGTTGCGATGATAGATGGGAGTGCTACTGATGGCGTTCCCCGTGATGTGAGCATTACTGATGGTGCTACGATGATAGATGGGAGCGCTACTGATGGCGTTGCCCATGTCTATCCAGCGGGCTCCGGGAAACCGGACCCACCCACTTGTTGAGTTCTTCGGTATATTTGTGCCACAGGTTTGCTTCACCTTTACCTTACTCTTTATTGCTTATTTTTGTGTGCTTTGAGGACAATAGCACTTTATTTTGTTGAGGGTGGGGTAAACGGATTATGATTGATAGGGTGAAGTCTGAGTAACCCAACTCATAGTCCTCTCTTGGGGTTTTCTTGCCTGTGTTCTTTTCCCCTAAGAGACTTTTTAATTTTTGTTGAACCGGCATGTGTTAGGATTGTATGTGTAGAAGGATGAGAAAGAATAAAGCATGATGGCATGAGCATGAAAAGAAAATGATACCCATCCAAAAAAATGTGATATGTGCTAAAATATGTAGGCTAGAATGAGTTAAATGTATTGGCTCTGAATGTGGCATGATAAGAACCGATGTGACCCCATGACTTAAACTAAAAACTTGAACTGGGTAATCTGATAATCTGATAATGAAACAAGGTGCCAAGAGTGTGTGAGGATAGTTGAATGTTCAGACAGTTTTGTGCCAATCTAGAACTTGCCCCGTTGGTCCTTCTAGGATAATCTAGGCTAGAAATTGGGAAGTGATCATAGGTCATTGTTCAAATTAGTCCATTTAAGCCTAAAATGATCTAACCAAATGGTAGCATTGTTCCCTTTTGATCCAAATATTTGAGCCTAAAATTGACCATTTCTTTTGATTCACCTAACTCACCTTCTCTTAAAATTTGCCTTGGCCCCGGTCTCTCCTTGGACATGTGCACCTTGACTTAGGCCAAAAGCCTAAGTTGAGGGTGGCTAAGTCAAAAGTGACCTTGATCTTGGCCCTAGTCCGACATCGGACATTGTGCACCTCAACTAATGCAAAATGCATAAGTTGAGAGAAAGAGGAAACGAAATAAAAAAAAAAGGGTATGAAAAGAGTTTAGTATTGAAAAGAGAAAAAAAGTAAAAAAAATATGTGACTTTGTGCGAAAAAGAAATGACGAAAAATAAAGTGAAAGAAAAAGAAGAAAGTGAAGAAGAAAAGATAAACAAGTGTCACAAAGTCAAAAGTCGCATCCTTGGTTGAAAAGAGAAGGGAAAGAAAAAAAGGGATGAAAAGTTGCCAAAAGTAGGCCAAGGAAGGGGTAAAAAGCCAATGTAATGTCAAGGAGGGCAGAAAGTCACTAAAAAGTACCCAAATGTACCACACCTGACCCTGAGCCTACGTTACAAGATAAGAAAGTCCTATAGTGATCCTAGCAACTAGTTTGGAGAGTCTAAGCAATGAAAATAAGGGCAATCCTATGGTATTGAGCACTAACTGTACTTGAAGTTACTTCTGAGCATGAGTGTTGAATGAATCCTTGTACTCAAAATCATATTCATTGTGTGAAAAAGGATTTTGTTTGAAGTGAGGGCACAAGTTACATTGTCGGAAATTTGGTACCTTTGTGATTGTGAAAAAAGTGTATGGTGTGTGTCTATTGGTCGATCTTTGTCATATTTTGATCCGCATGAGTTATCTTGTTGAGTCTAAGAGAAACGATTTGCACTAGAAAAGAGAGTTGGGATAGAAATCCATGTGATTGCTTGGGTTTGAATGGATGCTTCTACACAAGTGTCGTTTAGAGTGTTAGTGCGTCGCTTGAGAACAAACAACGAATTTAAGTTGAGGGTGTTGAAATACCGTGATTTTACGGTATTTTTAATACATTTCACTTAAGAGTTGTGTGTATCTAGAGCCATTTTGTATTGGTATTAATGTTTTTTATCATGTTTGCAGGAAATAAGTTTAGACGTGAAAGTAGAGAGACACAGCTGAAGAATTGCGCAGAAAAGGCCATCTACAAACATGACCTACAGACCGTATGTCCAGTCACGTTCCGTAGTTGGTAGGCATAGATGGACAGGCAAGGCTTGAAGGAAAATCAGGGAATTCTTGACTAAGTGTGGAACCACGATTACGAATGACGGACCGTAGGTCGACCTACGGGCCCTCCTGCAGCTCAATCAAATGATTTAGAGAAGGGGGTTCCAGTACCTGATTTCAAAAGTTTAAGTATGGAGCTACGGAGGAGGTTCTACAGACCGTGGATCGAACCATGATCCGTCCTGCTGATCCATCGATTGTTACTGAGAGTTGGAGATTTTAAGTTTTGGAAAATTACCTAAGTCCCAAACCACGGAAGGGACCTACGGTCCGTAGGTCAGTTCACGGTCCATAGGTCAGTGTCGTAGATCGAAACCGCGTCCAGAAACTTTATTTTCTTATTTCGTTTCCTTTTTATTTGGGACATGTTTTTCTATATATAAGTCATGTAAACCTTGTTTTTGGGGGTTAGACACTATTACTTTAGTTCTAGTTTTTGGCTTAGGAGATTAACTTGCAATTCTAGCAATTCTTGATTTCCTAAGTTCGTTTTGAAGATTTTAACTTTGAAATTCAAGTTGGGTTTTTGGATTTCTTCTACTCATTACATAAGTTCATGAATTCTTCTTCTAATAATATGAATTGTGTTCTTGCTAGCATGGGTAACTAAATCCACAACTAGGGTTGTGGGAACCATGAGCGATTAACAAAGTATGAATAAAAATTAACTAATTCTTGAATAGTGTTGAAGCATGCATTGGTAATTCTTTCGTCTAGAAGTCTTTTTAACGGTGTGCAACGTTAGAACTCGCCTTGTTGCTACTTGCCGGACCAAGGAGGTAGTTAATAAGAAAAGAAATATCAACATAGATTTAGTGTGATACTATCTAATAGTCTAATGTCAATTGGTGCGAGGGTGAAAATTAAGCCATACATTGATGTGATGTCTAATATGAGGTAAAGGTAAGAATTAGTAAATTATACACGCGTAGCCGGACCAAGGTGCAGGGTGAAATTCTCTATTTGCCAGACCAAGGATTTAGAGATACATAACTTATCACTTTGCATGTGATACACTAGGATAGATTACTATTGTTAGGATTACCGCGTTATGAGCTTATGGGGAACACATACACCCTAGTTACTTTCTCTCATTGATAACAACCAAAGTTCGAATCTTGATTACTTGTTCTCTAAACTACCATCAGTTATTTGTTACACAAAGAAAACCCCTTTTACTTACTTGTCTCAGAAATACGTTGACTAAACGAATATAATCGTAAGTTAAGTTTAAGTCTACACCATATTCCTCGTGGGATCGACCCTAACCTACTAGTTGGGTTTTTTATTTGACAACGATCGCTTATACTTTTTTAGGGAGGTGTAATTTGAGCGTATCAAATTCCCAGCAAAAATAAAATCTCTGGACCACTCCGCAATGCGGCTCAAATACGGAGCCCCTTTTCCATGTAAATTTCAAGAAAAGCACCAAAATTAGAAAAATGATAGGTTGCCTCCAATCCAATGCCTTAGTTTTGGTCGTGGCTCGACTCATCTTTTTTATTTTTCTATTCTTTTTTAATATCTTAACTATTACAATCAAGAATGAAAATTAACTAAGTCCTAAAAATTGAAATAAAGAAAAAGCACAAAACAACTATCTAATGCTCAGGATCACGGATTACCTCCCGTGCAACACCTGGTTTAACGTCGCAGCTCCGCCTTACTCATGAATCACTCATCATTCAACTTGAGTTTTTCTTGCTCGTGATCCACATCATTCCCGAAGTAGTGTTTAACTCGATGTCCCTTCACTAGAAACGTAGAGCTCTTGTCTTTGTTCTATAGCTCCACAGCCCCATGTTGCGTCATTCGCACCACTTCAAATGGTCCTCTCCACTTTGACCAAAGTTTTTTGGCGAACAACTTTAGTCTCTAATCAAATAGTAAGACAAGATGGACTAGTTCAAAGGTGTGTGAGACAATATGTTTTTCATGCCACTTCTTTGTCTTCTCTTTATACAACTTGGCATTTTCATAGGCGTGGAGCTGGAATTCCTCAAGCCCGTGAAATTGGCCTATTCTCCTCTTACTGCCAAATCAAGATCAAAATTTCATTTCTTTATTGTCCATTAAGTTGGGTGCACACATTCCACTGGAAGATGTCATGCTTTGTCAAACACCTGCGATAGGGAGAACTTCATATTTGTATCTTATACATCGTTCTATACGCCACAATGCCTCATCTAGCTTCTCAACCCAATCTTTTCAATGTGCATTCATGGTCTTTTGCAAGATATTCTTAACCTCTATATTTGACAACCTTACATGGGCGCTAGTCTAAGGATGATAGGTTGTAGCTACATTTTGTCGCACTCCATACTTGCTAATGATTTATAAAGTTCTTACCACCATATTTGATTATAGCTCTTGGAGTTCCAAACCTAGTGAATGTAAGCTTATTAATGAACTTCACCACAACCTTTGCATCATTAGTGGGTAAAGCGACAACATCGACCCACTTAGCCACATAGCCAACTGCCACTAGAATTTACGGATTTCCATTAGAAGTAGGGAAAAGACCATGAAGTTTATCCCCCATACATAAAATATCTCAACCTCAACAATATTTCTCAATGGCAACTCATGTCGTATTGAAATGGTTCCCATTCTCTGACACTGATCACAACCCTTCACAAAAATTACAGCATCTTTGAACAAAGTCGGCCAAAAGAAACTCGACTGCAAAACCATATGCGTTGTACTCTCCCCTCCATGGTGGCCTCCATATGGTTAAGAATGACAACTCTCATCCCATATGTAGAACCTATCATTATGGCTCAAATTTTTCTTTTTTTGCGTAGATGCACCAGGTGGGAACAATCCACTTACCAAAAGGTTAACAATATCTGCATACCAAGGCACTTGAGCAATGTCCAAAGTTGTGGAAATTTCTCAATTACCTCCACCTTGGCTCTATCAACTTCACACCCACTCTTCGAAACATTATGACCCAGCACAATGCCTTCTCGAACTAGAAAATGACACTTCTCCCAATTCAGCACAAGATTTGTTTCATCACATCGAGCAAGGACCCTGTCAAGATTTCACAAACATAGATTAAAAGACTCACCGAATAGCGAGAAATCATGCATGAACACTTCAACAAAATCATCCACCATATTGTGAAAGATTTCTATCGTACATCTCTGAAATGTGGATGGTGCATTACAAAGTCCAAAATACATACACTTAAAAGCACATGTGACATATGAACAAGTGAAGGTAGTCTTTTCTTGGTCCTCCAGTGCAATCACAATTTGGTTGTAGCCCGAGTAGCCATCCAAAAAACAATAATATTCCTTCCCTTCTAACCTATCCAACATCATATCAATGAAGGGAACTAGGTTGTGATCTCTTTTGGTGGCCTCGTTCAGCTTAAGATAATCCATGCAAACTCACCATTTAGTGACTGTCCTTCTGGGGATCAATTCATTCTTGTCGTTTGTTACCATAGTCATGTCACCTTTCTTAGGCACACATTATACTAGGCTTACCCACTTGCTATATGATATTGGGTATACCATCCCTACATCTAACCATTTTATTACCTCTTTACGCACTACATCTTTCATAACAAGATTCAGCTGACGTTGGTGTTGTACACTCGACCTATGGCTTTCTTTCATATATTTTATGTATGAAATATGTGGTGTTGATCCCGTGTATGTCGGACAAAGGCCAACCAATGGCTCCTTTCCTCCTTTTAAGAATTGTTAAAAACGTTTCAACTTGTAATTAAGAGAAATCTGCAGAAAGAATCACATGTAAGGTTTTATCATCTCTAAAAATGTGATGGAAGTGCTTTAATTAGCTCTAGCTTGGGTGCTTCTTCAGTTGATGGCTTGGGTGGAGGACCCAACACCCTATTCAAAGGTTCCCAGTTGTCTTTTGTTATTCCCACACTAGAAAAATACAAAAACAGTACTAATTCATATGCCTCAGAATCACCATAGATTCCATGGTCCAGCAACACTCGCTCTAATGGATTTCTTGATGCAATGTAATGGGCTTCTGAAACAAGATTTATCACTATTGCAGCCAACAACTCTTTATACACAGCCGACAATTTCAGTGCTCGGTACATGTCAAAGACCACAACTTTATCGTGAGCCCTCATGGTTAACTGACCTGTAGTTACTTCTATCATGGCTCACATGTGGCCAAAAAGAGTCTCCCAAGAATGAAGATTACCTCAGGGTCAGGCTCAAAATTTAACACAATGAAATCAACTGCAATTATCAATGATCCCACTTGGAAAAAAACATCTTCCACAACACATTCCGGCCTAACTACTGATTGATCTGCCAACTATAAGATAATGGTAGTGGGATTAGGGATACCCGACCCCAATTTCTTGTACAAAGATGTTGGGAGAAGATTAATGTTTTCACCTAGATCACACAACCCTCGAGCATGAATGGTTTGCCCTATAGTGATCTCACCGTAGAACTTTTCGGATCCTTTAGCTTAGTAAGAAGCCTATTTTGAATCCAAGAACGGAACTCTTCAGTAAGGGCCACAGTTTCATATTATTTTATCCTCCTCTTGTTCTCTACAATCTCCTACACATAATTTTGATACCTCGGTATTCCCTACAAAAAAATCAACAAGAGGTAGATTAATGTAAGCTTGTTTGAGAAGAGAAAGAAACTTACCAAAGCATTCATCCTCGCTCTGCTTTTTGAACTTTAGAGGAAATAGTGGAGGTGGTTTCACTTTGGGTTGTACTATTTCCTCAAGTATACCTTGTCCACTTTCAGTACTCTTCTTTTCTCCTTTCACTGTTTCATTGTTTCTCTTTTTCGGAGCCAACTCCTCCAACTGCATCCCACTACGGGTACCCACAACATTAAACTACCTCGGGTTAGGATCTGTACTATTTGGTAAACCCCCTTAGGGTGTGAGTTTTGGGAACTAGAAAATTGCCTGCATGTTTTTCTAAATTTTGTGTCTCCAATTGATTGTTTCTCAAATCAAGAGCTATCTTATCCATATTTGCACTCACTTTAGCCTGCTCATCCATGATCTTCTTCAACATCTCCTCAGTACTCATGTTTCCTTGCTAGCCATTTTGATTAACTTTTTGGCCCTGATGTTGATAATATTTCCCATTACCTACGGTCGATATTGATTTTGGCCTTGTGCCTAATTTAGGTTTCTTCCGTATGAAAGATCTGGATGGTTCAGCCAACTAGGATTATAAGTGTTTCTGTAGTTTTGGTGTTACCCTCCCTGTTATGCATTACCTACGAAATTCATGGCATCTCGGTTTGCTCCACAATAATCAGTAGTATGTTCACCACTTCCACTTATCTCACAACATGTTTGTGGCTATTGTACCACATTTACTTGGGCAAGTTGTTGTACCAATGACATATTGCTGAAATGAGTGTTCATCATGTTGTGCATCGTAACAATTTATGCAGTTAAAGCTGTAACTGCATCTACTTCTAACATCCCAGCATTCTTCTGCACCACAGGTCTTGCGCCTCCTCCATTCCACTAAAAAATTCCCTGTAAGATTCTATTCAGCTAAGAGACCAATTCAACTTAAGTCCTCTCCCAAGCTTGTCCTCCTGCAACTGAATCAAGCAAAATATTTTTGTTGGTTCCAAACCCTCAATGAAGTTATGGAACAAGACTTCATTTGCTTGATGATGGTGTGGACACCTCAGTAGTAATGATTTGAATCTATCTCATGCCTGGTATAAATATTCCTCTCCTTTCTGCTCTAAACTCAGTATATCGCTCCTAAGCTTGGTTGTTTTACCATATGGAAAGAACCGTATAAAAAAGTTCAAGCTAGATCATCCCATGAAGTAATAGAGGTCGCTGGCTCAAATTTCAACCATCTTCTTGCTTTCCCTAATAGAGAAAAAGTTAACAAGGTGAGTGTCACATAATCAGGGGATACTCTCGTTGGAGTGTACGTGTTACTAATTTCGAGGAAGTTCTGAATGTGCACTTCTGGGTCCTCATGAGGTAAACCAATAAACTATCTATTAGTGTCCAATAGTTGCACCATATTCTTTTTCGACTCATACCACCAGCAGGTTGTTTCTCAATACTTGAAGTGACATTAGTTGTGCATTGGATTATTATGTCACAGACTGTCATATATGCCATTGCTACATGTTTTGTTGGTTCTGTTGGTTCGATTTCAACCAGAGGGACATGATACGGAAAAAGTTCTTGCCTTCTCTGATAGTGAAAGACTCGTTCCAATTCAATGAATGGCTCTACAAGCTCCTGATCACCTTTTAGTTTGACGTCCAAAAGCAACCTGCAATAACCAATAGCTAAGATCAAGTTTTCAGAACTTGAATAATAAACTTATAAACTAAGTAAATCAAATAAATTCTAATTCTAAAGTCCCTGGCAACGGCGCCAAAAAATTTGTGTGTCCAAACACACAGGCAAGTGTACGCGGTCATGCAAGTAACAAAATAGCCCTTTTTAAAAGCCGAATGTCATACCCATAGGGACATGAGATTAGAAGGTATTCAATTTTTCCAATAACTTTAATTTAAAGCACGTGTTTCTAGAAAGGTTAATAAATGATTCTAAATTATGTGTTAATTAAAGTAAACAAAGCAAACTAATATGATTCAATTTCGAGTTGGAGTTAAGACAATGACTTGAGAAAATCCAGGGTTGCAGCCTACGTTGGATTCATGCACGCTATCTCCTTTAATGAACTTTAATTGGTTATCAAATCACTGATTTAAAGGATTAAATGTATGATCATGGTCTCCCGACCTCTAAACTTCTATCGTAATTTGTAGACTAACTACATCATTGAGTGGGAACAGGCTAAACCAATTACTGAGCATTACATTTTCATACTGTTATCAATCAAGCAAGGTTTCTAGGTATATCCATGTCCTATATACAAATTCAATTTAATTATAAAAAAGATCATGTTCCTTTTGTCCCACGTTCAATCCTCTTATTCTTCTTTTTAGTTCAATTCGAATAATACATTTATTTCAATGGTGACCAATCATGAAACACTAATTCAAGAACAAAAGAGAAAATTATGTAATAACCAACTTCAATCCATTAAATTTCATAATATACAATCATTGTGTAGCCACAACCCTAGAAGAAGGGAATCTAGCTACTCATAATATGATTCTCAATCTTCAAGTATTCAATAATATAAGAGAAATTGATAAAAGTAAAGAGTAGGAATGAACCCTAAAATTTAAGAAATAGTTCTCCAAGTCGTCATTCTCCAAAATCCAGAAAAAGAATAATTAAAATAATAAAATCTAAGTATATTCATAGTTAGGGAAAAGTCGATAGAAATCTAGGCTTAGGGCCGCGACAAAATGAGTGAAAATATGCTTCTTAATGAATTTAATCACCACCTTTGAATTATTAGTGGGAAGAGTTACAACATCAACCCACCTGGACACATAATCTACTGCCACTAGAATTTAATGGTTTCCATGAAGGGAAGGGACTCATGAAGTGAATACCCCACACATCAAATATTTATACCTCAATAATATTGATTAGTGGCATCTCATGTCTTCTAAATATAGTATCTAACCTTTGACATTGGTCACACTCTTTTACATAAGCCATAGAATCTTTGAACAAAGGGGGCAAGAAGAAGCCAGATTGTAATACCTTGTGAGTTGTGCATTCTCCTCCATGATGTCCTCCATAGGACTTGCATGACAACCCTCGAGTAATTTCTTAACCTCATTTTCTGGAATACATTTTAGCACAACTTGATCCACCCCTTGTTTAAACAAGTATGGTCCATCCCAGATGTAAGATTTGGCATCAAGTTTCAGCTTGTTTCTTTGTTGAGTTGTTACGCCCGCTGGGAACACTCCACTCACTAATAGATTTAATATGATAGTGTACCATGGCACGTGTAAGATATTTAAGTCCATCAACTACTCATTCAAAAATTCTTCACGAATTTGTTCTCCTTCTTGCACATGAGATATGTATTCTAACCTCGAAAGATGATCAACTATTTGATTCTCTGTGCCTTTTCAGTCTTTGATTTCAAGTTCAAACTCTTGTAGAAGTAATATTCACCGAATGAGCCTTGGCTTAGAATTTCTTGTTGAATAGGTACCTAATAGTTGCATGTCTAGTAAAGACAATCACTTTGGTACCTACCAAATACAATCTGAACTTGTCGAAGGAGAACACTATAGAAAACATCTTCTTCTCAGTCACTCACTGTGTAATTAGCTTGGGAAAAATCAAGGGTCTTGCTAGCATAATAAATCAAATAGAACACCTTATCTCTTCTTTGTCCCAATATTGCACCCACTGCTACATCGCTTTCATCACACATGAGTTCAAATGGTAACTCCCTGTTATAAGCAATCAAGATTAGAAATTTTATTAAGTTCTTCTTCAGTACCTTAAATGATTTCGCAAAAATTACATTGAACTCAAATTTCACCTCTTTCTCTAAGACACTACACATAGGTCTGACAATCTTGAAAAAAATCCTTGATGAATCTCTGGTAAAAACCTGCATGTCCTAGAAAGCTTATTACTCCTTTGATATAAATCGGAGGTAGAAATTTCTCTATTACCTCAAGTTTGGCTTTATCCACTTCTAATCCATGCGTCAATACCTTGTGACTAAGAACTATGCCTTCCTTAACTAAGAATTGACATTTTTCCTAATTAAGTACCAAGTTTGTTTATGCACAATGAGCAAGTACTTTATCAAGGTTTTGAAGACATACCTCAAAAGACTTCACAAAAATAGAGAAATCATCCATAAATACCTCTACAAAGTCCTCCACTATGTCGTGAAAATAGCCAGTATACATCTCTGGAAACTAGTCGGCGCAATATACATCTAATAAGGATTAGTACTCCTGCCCTGCTAAACAGTCAATCATTTGATCAATGAAAGGGACAGGATAGTGGTCCTTCCTTGTGGCATCATTCAACTTTCGATAATCCATGCAAATTCTCTACCCAATAACAGTCCTCGTGGGAATCAACTCATTATTTTCATTATTCACCATTGTCATACCTCTGCATCAAAGGATTTATCTGATGTTGATGTTGTGTGCTCAACTTGTGGTCTTCCTTCATATAAATTTTGGGCATACACTAAGCCATACTAATACCATGAATATCACACATCTTCCACCTAATATCTTTCTTCCTTCCCTTCAAAATCTTCAATGCTACATAAACTTGTGCTTCTAACAACTCTGCAGAAGTATCACTAGTAAAGTTTCATTTTCACCCATATTTGCACACCTTAGATGAGTCAGAAGAGATTTAAGCTCTAACTTGGGTGCTTTTATAATTGATGGTTTAGGTGGATGTCCCAAAACTTGATCTAACGGTTCCTCTTAGACTCTATGGATTCCCACAAGTTCCACATCAAGATAAGTGGCTAACTCTTGAGTTTTAGCATCCCCATACATGTCATGGCCTATCAGTACTCTTTCCAATGGATCTCTGGAAGCAATATAAAGTGATTCTACGGATAGGTCCATAATAGTGATAGCAGGCAACTCCTCATAGAAAACCGTCAATTTCAAATCGCGATAGACATCAAAGACTTCTACCTTGTCATGGGCTCTCGGGGTCAACTTCCCTGATGTTACATCAATAAATGCTCACCATGTTAATAAGAAAGGTCGTTCAAGATGAATGGCACTTCAGTATCAGGCTCAAAATTTAGGACCACAAAGTCCACCGGAAAAATTAATGACCCTACATGTACCAACACATCTTTCACTACCCCTTCCGACCTAACAACAAATCTATATGTAAACTGTAAGATGATGGTGATTGGTTTTAGACTACGTAACCCATGTTTTTATATAAGGATGTCGGCATGAGATTTATACTTGCAGCCAAATGACATAATATCCGGGCATAGACACTTTTCCCAATTGTAATTTGTATCGTGAAGCTGCTCGGATCTTTCAACTTTTTGGGTAGTCTATTATGACTTCTGGAACTGCACTCTTTAGTAAGTGTCATTGTTTCATACTCAGTCAACCTTCTTTTGTTCTCCACTATATCCTTCAGATACTTGGCGTATTTAGGAATTCCCTGCAAAATATCAACCAAAGGTAGATTAATGTGAACTTGTTTAAGGAGAGCGAAGCTTACCGAATCACTCATCTTTGTTGCACTTCTTTAACTTTTATGGAAAAGGAGGAGGTGATTTTACTTATAGGGCAACCCTCTCAGCATTCAAATTTTGACCAACCTCTTCTTGTTTATTTTCTCTGCTTACTACTTCAGTATTTCTCATCTTTGAAGCTATTCTTCTAATTGTAACCCAATTCTCGTTCCCACAGCATTCACTTGTTTAAGGTTAGGATTCGTGTCACCTGAAAGACCCCCTTATAGACGTACAATGGTAGCATTACAAAATTGTGCAACCTACCTTTCCAAATTTTAATTTGACATTTGAGTGTTTCTCAACTCTGCTCCAAACTTATCTACCTTTGCATTATTTTTTTTCTATCTTAGCCATCAGCTGCTTGAACATCTCTTCATTAGTCATGTTTTCTTGTTGGGTGCCTTGGTTACCACTTTGACTCTAGTTTTGATACTGCTGACATCCACTTTATTTATGATCTGTCATTGCCTCCATTTCTCCACCAAAAATCATTCATGACACACTCAATGATAAGGAATATGTCGATCAGCAAGGCAAAAAAGGACATGAGGTGATTTGGAATAACATGATCACTATTTTAGTAATATCTCTTTCTTTGCTCATGACAGGATTGAGCATTTCCAATTCTGAAGTTTTGCACGCACCTTATCTAGGGTAAAACTAAAGGTTCCCTTCTTACATTAATTGGCAAATCAAGGTGTTGTCTTGATTTATGAACTTCTTTTACATGCAGAATCGATGCATTAACATCCTTCACCTCTTCTGTGGTATTTTTACTGAAATATATTTCATATTTATGAAAGTTAACATATTGGCCATATGCATTTTGATAGAGCAGTAGATAGTGTTTAATAATATGAGTCTCTGATTCTATGACTTAAAGAAAATATAAGGTGTCATCTGCAAAAAAGAAAGAGGTGAAATATATTTCAGATTTATGAAACTTAACCCATATGCATTTTGATAGAGGATTAGATATTGTTTAATTATATTAGCCTCTAATTCCACAACTTTAATAAAGTATTATGCATCATATGCAAAACAAAAATATGAGTAATTAGTGGAGACTTCAGAGTGACTTTCACTCCATTAAGAGTGTCTTGGTGTCTCGATCCAAAATCAGTGTGATGGCACATGTCGTACCCTATCAAGACAGGTCAGCCTGAACAATCCTCAACAAGGGTAAATGCGGAAGTAACAAAGGAAATAAGAACTAACATAACATAAGTATTACGAAAATCATAATATAATCAAAACTTTCTTCAAAATCTGGTGGCACGTGTACAACTTACTAAGTAATACAACATATTCAAAGAAAACACAAGTCTGAATGTCTCTATATCTAGAATAGATTAAGAAAATAATAAAAGGGTAAGTGACATCTATCGGCATGACTAGCAGATACCTCCTGAACTTCAAAAGCAAGCCTTGAACTAAGATGTAGGAGGATGATCAAGATGATTTGGGCTCGTAACCTACAAGAGTGCATAAAGTAAGGGAGTGAGTACCAATAACTCAACAAGCATATTTAGCTGACCCATACTAAAGTGATGTTGAACACATTGTACCCTGACTCACCATCCGAACCTTCACATAAATCAGAATCAAGTGCAATGCAATGTAATGCAAATGTCATATAAAATAATGCATATTTGTTGTATCGATACACACCCGTTGTACAAGCATCACAAGACTCATGGAGGACATATATGTCCATTCATCCTCCCTCAGTGCGGGGCACGTCCTTCGAAATTATATAAAATTGCCCTTGGTGCAGGGCATGTGGTCTCAAAAAAACTCATGTACTGTTTTGATAAAAACTTTTCCTTTATGACACATATAAATGTTCAAAGTACCCATTAATCAACAAATTGGCTAACACCAACAAATCTCCATCTTTAATCAATTCTACCAAATTACTACCTTGAGCAGCACCAATATATATATTTTTTCTACATTGGTATCCCCAAAATTCCTATAGTAGTTATGTAACACTCCGAAAAAAAATTTGAGCTAAGACTTGAACCATCCTTCGTAGTGAGTAAGTTTTTACCAAGGAATTTAAATTTTTCTTAAGTGTTAAGGTCACTAGATATAGCACCTTGAGTTTCAAAAAGAATTAAAGAGAATTCAGTCAAGTCATTACTTAATTCTTTTAAGTTTTGGGTGAACTTCAAATGACCATAACTTTTAGCACAGGATGAGTTAGGAGACCCATAAGATATCAAATGAAAGGTCTTGGAATCCTCTTTCCAACGCCAGTGAGTTTGCGAAGTTTTGTGCTCATATGAGGGAGATATGCCCGTTTGAAGTCAGGCCGTCCAAATAAGGAAAGTTACCCAAAAATATGAGGGGTATTTTGGTCTTTTCCTTACCCAATCGGATTTAAACGTTTTTAGTAAGGTTTTAGGAGTCTAAACTGATTAGAATCACTTTCATTGATCCCCAAACCATTTAGGGTTTAGAGAGAAGATTCAAGAGGAGAAAAAGTCAAAAGTTTCAAGCGTTCTTTCAAGAAACTCAAAATTTCGCCAAGAACCTAGTTCTTTGAGGTATGTAAGCTTTCATAGTGTTGGGTTTGTTCACCCACACGCCAATAATGAGTTTCTTTTGCGAATATATCCATAAATATTGAGCAATTTAATTTCTTGATGAGTTCTTGATAAGTGTTCTTGAAGTTTCCTTATCGATTAAGTTTTGATGTAAGATTCTACTTGGGTCAACATCAAACGACCATATCTCTTAGAATATAACGAATTACGTGGCCCGTAACCTATCAAATTAAAGGTATTTGAATCTTCTTTTCAACGCCACCAATTTCGCATCAATCTAATTTATGATTAAAAAGTTATGACTATCAGTGTTGTTATGAATTAGCCGACGAGAAAATATTAAAAAGCATCATTTTTATCTTTTTACCTCCAAGAAAACCCTAAACAAATTTTTGACTAATAAAAGGCTCAAAACAATCAAATTTTAATCTATTAATTCATCATTCTCTTCTCTCTCAAACCTTAGGGAAAAATCCTAAGGAAAAATCAAAGTAGAAGACTCCATTCAAGATTCTTTCAATCTTTTTCAAGATTCTTCTTCAAGGTAAGTCTTTCTCCAAGAATTCCATTCTTTTCAACTCAAATTCCTCCATACAATTATGAATCACTAATGAAAATCATAATTCTAGGCCATAGAGATTTCAAGAAACTAATTCAAGAATCTCAAGAAAGGTTTTCTTGATCGTTTACCTTCAAGCTAGGGTTTCAAGGCTTCTAATCAAGTTCTTCTTCAAGATTCTTCAAGAACCTTGTTCTTCCAGGTATG
>JAJONZ010015140.1:0-17203 GCA_029582445.1 Solanum paucissectum
TTGTTGTGAGGGCATTCAAATGCTTTTGTTGAGATAGAACTTGCATTTGAAGCAAGCATTGTGAGCTTGAGTCCATTTGATGATGGTTAGTCACAATTTGAAACTTAGAGTGCACAATTGAACATTCTATGTGTGGTTTGAACCTCTTGTGTGCATTTGTGTTGAGTCTTGAATATCACTATTTGTAGACATCCTTATTGAACTGATTTATCTTGAGTTTTACTTTAGGACAAGGAAAAATTTAAGTTGGGGATATTGATGAGTCTGAGAGTTCGACTCATTTAGGACTTCGTATTCATAGTTTTATTATCCTCAATGCCTAGTTTATGCTTTAAACTGGTGTTAAAGTGTTGATTTGCAGCAATAAAAGCTAAGGAGCAAGGCAAAGACATTACCGGCAAAAAGGAATGAAAAAACTAAAGAAGTTGCAGAGAGGCAACCCTGGTGATCGCCAAGACCACTCGGCGAGCCGCCGAGTGGCTCTTTAGCTCGCCTAAAGTTCCAGCATGCCATCCTTGGGAGCAAAACCAGGATGCTACGGATGTTGTCACAGCATTGAAGGCCAATTTTGTTGGGCTGCGAAAGAATTTGGATGAGATGAAGTCCACAGATTTGTCGATGATGTTCAGCATAGTTGAGATCCCTGACATTCCGAGCACAGATATTCCAACTAGTTCTAAGGTTCCTCCAGCTACTACGACCGGAGATGTTGCTAGGGCTGATGAGGCAGAGATAGATGAGGAGCAGCTGGGTGTTAAAAATGAGGTTGTTTATGATGATCTTCCAGATCTTGAGGGAGCCATGGTGGAGACGATTATGCAGGCATCACTTAGAGAAATGTCTATGGTGGGCTCCAGTGGAGCCAAGGATGCTGTTGAGTCGGGTATATTTTGCCCTGACAAATGGAGTTTCAGACATGCAGACTTCACCCCAGGCATAGCCTTGCAGGATGATTCTCTTTACTCCATTTCTATATTGTTTAGACTATTTTTATTATTTCTTTGCATTTGAGGACAACTGCTTTTTTGTTGGCGGGGTGATGTATTACCAAACCTACCTCTATTGGGCTGTTTTTATGGATACTGTTGTATTGTTGGTTTTGGTTTTGTGAATTTTGGATTTTATTTTATGTTCAAATCTTTGAGGAATCAAGTTTTTCCTGAGTTTTCCATTGTAGAACCTTGTTGAAGGAGTTTTCAAGTAAATTTGGAATTGCGTTTTTTATTTTGAGCATTTTGGATCATTGTAAAGACTTGGATTACAATACCGAGATTATGGAGAACGTAATTGGTATTGCTTTCTTTCTTTTTTATTATGTGTGGCTAAAACCCAGTTCTTGGGGTGTAATCATGTAATTATTTGCTTTTCTTAGCTTATGGATATTGTTGTATAATGATTTAAATGTTGTTTTGTTGTGGGTTTAATTGATAATCGAGTATTAACTCATGAATGGTAGTTGCAAATAAAATTTTAGCTTAGTGATTTGGTCTTGCTCGAGAGAGAGGTTCTAAAACTAAGGTTATAGATTGATGATTGTAGTGTGTGGGTTGTTGTAGGTTCAGCTCGACAGAGTGAATCTTAACTCATTCCTACCTATCTAGCTTGAGAGAGTAGATAAATTAAGGTTTTGGACTGTTTATAGTGTTAAGCTTGTCGAGGTTCGAGTACTTGCGTTAATCGTAATAGTTGTTCGAGAGAAAACTATTGCATCTATAGCCTAGCCTACCCACTGAGATTCACCAATAAATTAATAAACTTCAATTACACATATAGTGAAATTAGCCTATAATCGATCACATCCCCGAGAATTCTCCATCTACTTGTCTATTGCCCTATTTTCGTGATTATCGTAGTTGTTAATTGACACTTTTAAACCCCCCCTCACATCTGACATTCGTTGTCAAACCGTTAATTTACTTTGTTTGATTAAGATAATGCCTACTTCTATAACCGATTATAATCACAACTTTTACTTCTTAATTGAATTCCGTACTGTACCGCTCCCCGTGAGTTAGACCCCAACTCTTCGTTGGGTTTTATACTAGATAACGATCGCTTACACCTAGTATTGGATGAGGTGTAGCTTGAGCGTTTATCAGGCACTTGGCACTTACATCCCAAATATGAGCCAAGTAGGCTAAACAACCCATCCCTACTAGCCTTGTAGCCCATATAAATGATATGATCCTTACATCTTAGACCTATACACACCTTCCTACTCCAGTCCATTCCTACTCTATATCTCTAAAGTTATTGTCTTAGCATAACAGTTTAACACACCATGATAAGGAGATAGCCAAGGCATACCCAAGATCATATCAAAATCAAACATATGCAGTGTAACCAAATCTACCCCAAGTACGAATAGCCACAAACACCATAGAGCATGACTATTATACATGGGTCAATACTAGAGACTCCTCCAATTAGGGTGGAAACATTAATAGGAAAGGTGTGTATACGCCTAAGAAAATAAGAATCATATCCTTTATCTGGGCTAGAAGGCTAATCAGGATGGCCAACTCATACCCAAGATAACATCAAAATCCAATATATTTAGTGTAACCAAATCTACCCAAGTATGAAGACCCGCAAACACCATAGAGCATGAATGATATACATGGGTCACTACGTCAAACTCCCCAATTGGGGTGGAAACATGAATTGGAGTACTAAGAGTATTACAAATCAAATCAAGACCCAAAGAGAATTTCACAGATACATAATATTATGTGGATCCTGGATCAAATAAAACTGAAGCCATCTGGTCCCATGCAAGAATAGTACTTGTTATCGCCGTATCATACGTCTTAGTCTAAGATCTGGCTAGAAAGGCATAAATTTGAGCTTTATCTTTAGTCTGGGTGATGCTTACATCTAGCTACGCCACTCCCATTCACTCGTTACCTTTATCTTTGTTCCTACGGTCTCCCTAGTTATTACCTTTCCCATCCTGAGAGCGCTCATATTACCACATCTACCTATTGGAACTACAACTCTAGTATACTTCTGTACATGATTACCTGCTTGTCTAAAAGGGAATTCCCAATTAAAGTGACCCAATTCGCCATAATTAAAGCATCCTCGATCAAGAAATGTTCTATTAGCAAAATAATAAGAAGCTACATGTCCGCTAGGAGACAGAGGTTGTTGGATGACCCCATAATGGCCACCTGTAGAACCTGGAAAGGTTGATTGAGTAGGACGAGCTAAATAAACCTACTAATTAGAACTTCTAGAATAAGAACCACTAAACTTACCCATACTCTTGGGTATCTTTGCCAGCGCCTTCGCATGTCCAACCTATTTGACTCACTCCAATTTCTTCACATAGCCAGTCACCTTATTAAAGATCTTCCCTACAGAACCATATGCATAGATAGTACTTGGAACTCAATTTTCAAACCTTTTACATACAAAGGATCCTCTCCTCCTTAGTTCCCAACAATTGGTAGCATAGCGAGACAAAACATGAAACTTAGCCTCATAAGCTGCAACCGACATACTGCCCTGCTCAAGTGCTAGAAACTCATCTTTCTTGTAGTCTCTGAGTACATACTTCTTTAGGAATAGAGAATGAACCTAGGCCCAAGTGTCACACCCCGAGCCTATACCCTGGATGTGGCCGACACTCGAGAACCATTGTTGGTCCCCAAGCAAACCCTTGGCATGTCTGACTACTTAGAGGAAGACTTACTTAAGTGATAAAAGGCTTAAATATGAATTTTTAAACATTTAAACTCAAAGTAAATACTCCACTCAAATTACCCGTAAAATACTCAACAATATAAGTATAATAGTTTGCAAAAACATCTCAAGGAAGAGATTACACACTTAAAGACTCCTCAACTCTATTTATCCATGAAGCCTCTAATGTTCAAGATAGGTGTCGATAAAAGACCTATGACACCTCAAAACAACTAAATTGAAAGTAAATGTGAAGTTCTCTGGAATACAAGGAGGCTCACCAAAAACTAACTGCAGTGTAGATTTATCTTAACGAAGCACCTATTAATGATCCTGATGACATGTATCTGCATCATAAAAGAATGCAGGCCGAATAACATTAAAACATTTGAATGTACAAGTATGTAATATAGCTGAAGTGAAAATAACTGAATCAAAGAACTGCAATAGGTAAAACATGAACTCAACTAAATGTAAATGATTAAAAAAATGAAATCATTTGAACTTTACAAAAACACTTAATCATCTATGAAACTCAACATAATAAGTGATATATAAAAAAATACACCTTAAATCTATTTGGGAGATTCTCTAACCAACAACCATCACTATGAGCTACGTGATGATACATCATCTCGCCCACATGCCAGAACTGTCCTATTCCTTGTCGGGGTATAAAACACCTCAACTAAGTGGATCCACTAAGCTATGCTCGAAAGTAATAATGAGTCATTTAAAAAGTATGATCCTTTACCAATGTTGACATGCATTGTTTATGAGGACTTTGATTTGTCTGAACTCATTTCCAAATCGGTGCTCAATACTACTCCCAATAATATATTTACTCATGCTCAAATGTATAATACATACTCTTTCTCTAGTTTGAGATAATTGCTCAAACTATCCTCTTAAAAGTGGTAACTGCTCTGAAATATCTCTGAACTCATAAACTCGTTAAGAAATCAAATTTTCTTTCTTCTCATAATAATACTCTCTTTCTTCATGTAAAAATTAAACATTTGGGAAATACTTAGTTCCCTTATACTCTCTCTCAAACTCCTCTTTACTTTCTCAAAAACTCAGTTTAAAACACAATTGTTGACTTTAAAAGAGTCTCAAAATTTATTACTCAAAATAGGGTTCATGCTGAAATATAGACATGACCAAATCAACTTAAGGATCTCAATAACAATATAGAAAACTCAATACTCAGAACTTAACGATACTACTCATCACAAGAATACTTAATTCATAGGGTTCATGCTGAAATATAGATAGAACAAATCAACTCAATAATCTCAATGCATAACGTATAACAATTCAATAATAAAGAATAGAATTTCAAAAAGAATAGGAACTCAAGACCTCAAAATCAACTCAATAAAGGCTTCTGAACTTTTTTCTTAAACTCACTTTAGTTTTGAACACACATTAAATGTGATTAGGATATATAGGAATTCTCTAAGGTAAATAGAATCGATAAAAGCTAATACAGTGAAGATAAACGTAGCCACCACTTAAAGGAACACGTGTCGGATGAAATAAGGAAAGATTGGCCCAGAACTCCTTGACGTACTGCTGGAGCGTCGCTCCAGGGCCTGAACTTCAAAAGTTAGGCCTTGGTGTACTGTTGGCGCGTCGCGCCAGGCCTTGAACTATTGAAGTTCAACCTTGGTGCTATCATGGCACGCCGCCCCATGCCATTCTAGCAAATCAGTGAATTTTCAAGCTTAAATTAGGACGCCAACTTAGTTTAGAATTGGGAAATTTCTCCTAAACTCTTCTTGATTCTCAAACCCAACATGATTACATGAGAACTTTCATAAAATATCTTTGAAAACATAATTTTTACCAAAGGTTCACAACACAAAAGGAATCAAAACCTCTATTGTTATAGAATTGAACGAAAAATCAAGAACTACGAACGAATCCTTTAGATATAATAATTTCTTGACTAAATTGAGATGTAGGGCGTGAGGATCCTTTAGATATAATAATTTCTTGACTAAATTGAGATGTAGGGCGTGAGGATGAACAAGTAAAACACTATGAGAAGCCTTACATACCTAGAAAGAACAATAGTTCTTGGAAAACATCGTTGGAAACTTAAAGACGCTTGAAACCTAGTTTTTTCTCCTCTTAGAACTTTGTTCTAATTACTCTAAGTGTTAAAGATCATGAAAATATGGTTTAACGCTGATTAGACCCTTATTTGGCTGAATAAAAACATATCTTAGGTTTAGAAGGAAAAGGAAAAAAACAAACTACCCCAGTAAAAATGATTTAGATGTCTTAAAAGAGAGGCTTCACCAAAACGGCCATAAGTTTTTACTTTGAGCTCGAAATTAAGAAAACTTGGCGGCGTTGGAAAGAGAACTCTAAGACCTTTAATTTGATAGGTCATAGACCACCTAATTATGTATGTGCTAAGATATATGATCATTTGACATTGACCCAAGTAAAATATCATATTGAAACTCAATCGGTATGTTAACTTTCAACTCAACTTTGTGCTAGGAGATTCTGGACACCTTAATTCATATCCAAAATCATTCACACGCTAAAGAATTGATCTTAACATGTAACGACCCTAAAAATGAACTAGTAAAATTAGAGCATAACTTGTGTGCATTTGAGTTTGGTGTGAGTGTGTCTTGAGTTTTGAAGTGGTTTAAGGTTGTCTCGAGCCATGGTTGAGGTGTTTAGGGGTTAGACGTCAAGGTACGACCCCCAAAGGACCACCCTAAGGGTACTTCTCAAGGAACCTAAGTCTAAACCCCAAGACCCCAAGGAAATCATGGGGCTGCCCAAAATGGGGTCTATGGAAGGGGTCCACACCCCGTAGGTCCATCCACACCCCGTGGATGGCCTCCGTAGGTAATGGCCCCCTAAAGCAAGCCACAGCCTTAGTTTATGGAGGGAAAGTACGGTATGTGTCCCCATCCACAGATCGTGGATGGGGGTCTCGTGAACCATGTGTGCAATCTGTCAAGAGGCACGACCAAGAGAAGGGTGAAGTGGTGAATTCACCCTTTGCTTAGTTAAGTGTTTGGACGGTTATTTTGTGTTTATTAACATATTTTAAGAGTATTAAAACATTAAAATTCTATTTTAGATTTCATTATTTCAAAACCCTTCCCTCCCAAAAAGTCCTCTCTAGAAACTCCATTGGAGATCAAGGTAAAGATCAAGCTAGGGTTCGGGATTTCAAGGTGTTTCTTCTTCAATTTTCGTGGGGAATCAATATCAAGGTATGGTAGTCTTGATCTTTGTCTAACTTTTCATTCAAGGAGCCAAATCAAAGGTGATTTCAAAGTATGAAAAAATTAGGGTTTCACTCAATCTCATGGGTTCTTTCATCAAATGTTTTCAAATGGTTTCTAATGACAAATTATGATTATGTTGATGTTAATTGATGATTTATGATGAAAATAATCTATGAACCCATGAATTCTCTCAATTCCTAAATAGTACGTTTTGAAGTGGGTTTGGTGATCATGAATGAATTTTGATGGATTATGCCTAAATTGATTTAGATTGTTGAATTGAATCACTATTCATGCCTAATTATATTAGTTAAAGTTTTTTTGGTGACTTATGATCATGGCCTTGAAAGGGCAAGTGATGACCTAATTTCATGTTGAGTTAGAATTATGCTTGAACTATTGATCCACTCGAAAGGTAGAGGTGTTTACTTACTTTGTATATTGATCCACTTGAAAGGTGGAGGTGTTTACTTATTATGCACAATGTGATCATGACTTTGAAGGCATAATGTGAGTAATTGAAGTATTATCATGATGTTGTATATATGAATATGATGTGAAGGATATGCATGGGATTTCAATGATAGAATGATGATCTTGTCTAGAATGTAAATGTGTTATTATTGAAAGGCTATTTCTCAATTTGACACTCATAAATGAATGAATATGATGAGAATTATATGTGTGTGATCCTTATGAATGAGTTATAATCATGTTTAGAAGGAAATTGTTGGAATGATGATGCTATATGTGAAACGCTATTCTCACATACTCACACACACTCATGAATGAATAATGAATGAAGTTCTATGATAATGTTAATGAATGTTGAGTGTATTGAAAGGCTATTCTCAATTGTACTCTAATGAATGAAATGACTTGTTGTGAAAGGACTTTCTCACAATAAAGGGATTCTTACTATTCTCATCTTTGACTCTATGAGATATCCAATGAATGAATGATGGGCTTGAGATGGATTCCCCTACGTGAGTTGAGGCGGGGTGTCTAGTAACAAACTTTTATCCCTTAATTTAATGAATGTTAAAGTAATCTATGTGAGTATAGGCTAAGAACCGAGAGGATATTGAATGAGATGGAAGCCCTCACATAAGTTGAGGTGGGGTTTCTAGTAGCAATCTCTTGAGATGGATGCCCTCACGTAAGTTGAGGTGGGGTATCTA
Organism: Solanum paucissectum; assembly: GCA_029582445.1. Classification (NCBI taxonomy): domain Eukaryota; kingdom Viridiplantae; phylum Streptophyta; class Magnoliopsida; order Solanales; family Solanaceae; genus Solanum; species Solanum paucissectum. Next base: position 8,135 of record JAJONZ010015140.1, read on the forward strand.
GTAGCAATCTCCTTGTCCCTTAACTATGTGCCCACATAGGTCTAGCTAGTGGATCAATTTAAGCTAAATACCAGTTTACCTTAGGCAAGTAGACCAACCCTTACGATGTGGGATAGTACATCGGATTCCGTGATCTAGCTCTCATGGTCTATGTCGGTTAAACGTTTATTACCATCATGTGAGATGTGTATTATGGTTTCTTGAGAGGTTCTACAAACTGTGGGTGGTAGTATGGGATGCCATCCATGCATTGAACGAGTAGGCTTTGAGAGGGTTATAGTGAGTTCTCTAAGCCTTAATGGCTAATGTATGAATGTCCTCTTAAGATAAAGTTAATGAGAATGATGATCTAGTGTCTAATGAATGAATATGTTCTAAATGAAGCTATTGATCAATGTTGACTCTTATATGCTTAAAGGTAAATGATGCATGCTATACTTGGATTGTATTATGAGTTACTTCTTTGTCATGACTTATCATTTACGAATGTGTCTTGTCTATGGTGGCTTCAAAGGAGTACTTAGTGTGAGTAGTAGTATGGGATGCTACTTGCGCATAGCACAAGTATGACTTAGAGTTGTCCTAGATGTTGGTCTTAATGTGATGATGTGACCTATGTAATGTTATGTCTCTTATATGCTTTATTGTGTAAAGGTGTAAAGGATGAATGGTAAGTTCACTTTTGGTGGCCTTAAGGTGGTACATTGCACAAGGTATAGCTTGAGGGTTACTTGAGGTGGAGGCTTAAGGTGAAGGTAAAGGTTCATATGTGGATTATGTTCTAATGTGAAAATATGACTTGTATGTTGGTTGTGATTTATATTATGCCTCTTTTATTCAATGTTGATGAAGTTTTACTAAAATGGCATAAAGCATGACTTTCAACCAAAAATGTCCTTTTAAGCATGTTTTTGCATGGCCTCCATACTTAGTACATCTAATGTGCTAACCCATATTTCTTATCCCTTTTTACCAAAGTGTAGGGTTTGGAGATATTGGTGTTCTATGCTTGAGGAGTAGGTTTCTAAGGTGCTTAAAGAAGAAGATTTGGTGAGTCCTCATAGTTTCGAGGACAAAACCCAATATGTTCCTTTTATGTCTTTTAGTTTTGTTTAATCTTTTGTATGGGCTAAGTCACAATGTTGTATTCAAAGTATTAGATGGTTTGAGACATAGTATATATAGTCTAGAAAGTCTTCCGCTTGCTTTAAATGAAAATGTCTTCGATTATAAAGAAAGTTTTTAATTCTTCTCTATTATTCCTATGTTCTTAAGTTCAAGAATGCTATGAGGCTTGTATAAGACCCATTCGGGGTCGAGTACACCGTGTTACGACTAGGAGGTGCTCTCAGGTCGTGACAAAATATGGTATTAGAGCACAAGATTTTGGAATGGTCTTAGGATGTCTCAAACCACATCTAGTAAAGTCTTGTTCATAATGTGAAGCACACCACATTATGAATAGGAGGCTATTGGGTGTTAAGAAAGTTTCACTTCTTCATTCTCCAAGTCATACCATAGAGTTTAGCTCTATAATGTCTTTCCCTTATTCCTTATGTAATGGTCTTTAGAGTATGACCACTTCAAAAGAGTATGCTAGAAGGGTTGAGGGAGAGAAAATGTTGGTCGTGATGCCAATTGTGGCTATGTTACTTAAAAGATTGAGATGATATATTGTGATGTTGACTTTAGTATGAATCGGTTGTTTTACGGTTATGTGTGTTGTTGGTAGAATCTGACTTAGTCAAGATGAGTTTTGAGGTATGTTGAAAGGGTTGATGAAGGTGGTATTTTAGAAATGCCTAGGTGTGATGAGTATGAAGTTTTAGTGATGTCTTGCTCTGACCTTAGAATGGAAAGAAATGAAGTTTGAAAGAGCTAGTATAAGCTTTCTCCTAAGTGAGGGATATTGTGCCTAGATGGTAAGGTCTTTGAGTGTCCTTGATGTTCATGAGTTAGGCTTGATTGATGTTCTCACCTTAAGAGGTGTAGTGAGTTTGAGGAGTTTAGACCCGGTGTGGTAGATTCAAATGAGGCCTTGAGTGATGTGGTAAGGTTGATTGTGAGCAAGAGTTGCTTATTGAGAACCTTCCTAGTTTAAAAACATCGGTATGTTGATGGTTTCTTGTAGTTGTGAATGTCTTGATTGAGGTTCCTTTGTTATGTTCATGATTAGCCCTAGTTGGGTTTACTCCTAAGTGGGGGATAGTATGTTAAGTAGTAAGGTTTTTGAGAGTTCTGATATTCTTACCTCTTTCTTTATGTGCCTATTCAAACCTAAGACAAAGAGTTCCTTTTTGGCTTGTTTCATGTTTTAGGAGTCATGTGTGATATGTGTTTCCATGGTCTCCTTATATTATGCATGTTCTAGTTGGATTCTTGTTTAGTTGAGAAAATGAGTTTTCATGATTTATTGTTCCTCATGTTGATGTGCATTTAGTTTGAGTTGTATATATGCTTCATGAGGTTAAATATTGAACATGCCTAAATGTGTTTTTATGAAGAAGTTGCATAATGTGATTTTATGAGAATTTTTTTTGCAAAATGTTCTTAATGATGTTGTGATGAGCATGATGTGATTTGGAGAAGGAAGTTCCTCCAATAAAATGAAGAATGTGATGTTTTGATGCATAATGAGTTTGTAGATGTAGTTCCTACTTTCTTATTGTGTTTTGAGCTTATTGATGTGGAGTTGATGTTTCCTCCTAGTTGTGTGCATTTGATTATGATGTTGCATGCTTGATGGGCTGCTAGTCTTGAGTCGTTACCTCTTAATTTGTTTAAAGTGTCATTCGAGGACGAATGTTCCTAAGTGGGGAATAATGTAACGATCCTAAAAATGAACTAGTGAAACTAGAGCCTAACATGTGTGCGTTTGAGTTTGGTGTGAGTGTGTCTTGAGTTTTAAAGTGGTTTAAGGTTGTCCCGAGCCATGGTTGAGGTGTTTAGGGGTTAGACGTCAAGGTACGACCCCCCAAGGACCACCCTAAGGGTCCTTTAGGAGGACCCTAAGTCTAAACCCCAAGACCCCAAGGAAACCATGGGGGTGACCTACGGAAGGGGTCCACACCCCGTAGGTCCATCCACGCCCCGTGGATGGCCTCCGTAGGACATGGCCCCTTAAAGCAAGCAACATCCTCAGTTGACAAAGGGACAGTACGGTCTGTAACTGGATGGGGATTCTCGTGAACCATGTCTGCAATCTGTCAAGAGGCACGGCTAAGTGAAAGGTGAAGTGGTAAATTCACCCTTTGCTTAGTTAAGTGTTTGGACAGTTATTTTTGTGTTTATTAACATATTTTAAGAGTATTAAAACATTAACATGCTATTTTAGATTTCATTATTTCAAAACCCCAAATCAAAACCCTTCCCTCCCAAAAAGTCTCCTCTATAGAAACTCCATTGGAGATCAAGCTAGGGTTGGGGATTTCAAAGTGTTTCTTCTTCAATTTTCGTGGGAAATCAATAGCAAGGTATGGTATTCTTGATCCTTGTCTAACTTTTCATTCAAGGAGCCAAATCAAAGGTGATTTCAAAGTATGAAAAATCTAGGGTTTCACTCAATCTCATGGGTTCTTTCATCAAACATTTCAGATGGTTTCTAATGACAAATTATGATTTTGTTGATGTTTAATTGATGATTTATGATGAAAATACTCTATGACCCATGAATTTTCTCAATTCCTAAATAGTACGTTTTGAAGTGGGTTTGGTGATCATGAATGAATGTTGATGGATTATGCACAAATTGATATAGATAGTTGAATTAAATCACTATTCATGCCTAATTATATTAGTTAGAGGTTTGTTGGTGACTTATGATCATGGCCTTGAAAGGGCAAATGATGACCTAATTTCATGTTGAGTTAGAATTATGCTTGAACTATTGATCCACTCGAAAGGTGGAGGTGTTTACTTACTTTGTATATTGATCCACTTGAAAGGTGGAGGTGTTTACTTATTATGTACAATGTGATCATGGCCTTGAAGTCATAGTGTGAGTAATTGAAGTATTATCATGATGTTGTATATATGAATGTGATGTGCAGGATATGCATGGGATTTCAATGATAGAATGATGATCTTGTCTAGAATGTAAATGTGTTATTATTGAAAGGCTATTTCTCAATTTGACACTCATGAATGAATGAATGGTTAATGTATGAATATGATGAGAATTATATGTGTGTGATCCTTATGAATGAGTTATAATCATGTTTAGAAGGAAATTGTAGGAATGATGAGGCTATATGTGAAAGGCTATTCTCACATACTCACACACACTCATGAATGACTAATGAATGAAGTTCTATGATAATGTTAATGAATGTTGAGTCTATTGAAAGGCTATTCTCAATTGTACTCTAATGAATGAAATAACTTGTTGTGAAAGGACTTTCTCACAATAAGGGGATTCTTAGGTGAAAGGCTATTCTCATCTTTGAATCTATGAGCTATCCAATGAATGAATGATGGGCTTGAGATGGATGCCCCCACGTGAGTTGAGGTGGGGTGTCTAGTAACAATCTCATATCCTTTAATGTAATGAATGTTAAAGTACTCTATGGGAATGTAGGCTAAGCACCGAGAGGATATTGAATGAGATGGAAGCCCTCACGTGAGTTGAGGGGGTTTCTAGCAGGAATGTCTTGAGATGGATGCCCTCACGTGAGTTGAGGCGGGGTATCTAGTAGCAATCTCCTTGTCCCCTAACTATATGCCCACATAGGTCTAGCTAGTGGATCCATTTAAGCTAAATACCAGTTTATCTTAGGCAAGTAGACCAACCCTTATGATGTGGGATAGTACATAGGATTCCATGATCTAGCTCTCATGGTCTATGTCGGTTAAATGCTTATTCCCATCATGTGAGATGTGCATTATGGTTTCTTGAGAGGTTCTACAAAGTGTGGGTGGTAGTATGGGATGCCATTCATGCATTGCACAAGTAGGCTTTGAGAGGGTCATAGTGAGTTCTCGAAGCCTTAATGGTTAATGTATGAATGTCCTCTTAAGATAAAGTTAATGAGAATGATGATCTAGTGTCTAATGAATGAATGTGTTTTAAATGAAGCTATTGATGAATGTTGACTCTTATATGCTTAAAGGTAAATGATGCATGCTATACTTGGATTGTATTATGAGTTACTTCTTTGTCATGACTTATGATTTACGAATGTGTCTTGTCTATGGTGGCTTCAAAGGAGTACTTAGTGTGAGTAGTAGTATGGGATGCTACTTGCACATTGCACAAGTATGACTTAGAGTTGTCCTAGAGGTTGGTCTTAGTGTGATGATGTGACCTATGTAATGTTATGTCTCTTATATGTTTTATTGTGTCAAGGTGTAAAGGATGAATGGTAAATTCACTTTTGGTGGCCTTAAGGTGGTACCTTTGTGTTGGTGGTGGTATGAGACGGTACCCATACATTGCACAAGGTATAGCTTGAGGGTTACTTGAGGTGGAGGCTTAAGGTGAAGGTAAAAAGGTTCACATGTGGATTATGTTCTAATGTGAAAATATGACTTGTATGTTGGTTGTGACTTATAGGTAATCAACACTTTTCTTGTACTGAGAAAGAGAGGACAAATAGGGGCAGAGAGAAGAAAGAAGGGAGGGAAAAAGAGAAGGAGAGAGCAAGGGGGAAATTTGAACTAGTGGTGTATTTGACTTAAAATCTAATATGAAATTATTAATAAAGGAGACTAATATGTAATTATTTGAAAGTATAGAGTGCTTAAGTATATATGCTAGCAATCTCGTGTTTGGTTACGATAATATTTTTTTTCTTGAAAAGTCTTTTTCAATAAACACTAATGCGAGAAGTTATTATTATTTTTACAACACTTACTATTTAGATTTTATATAAAAATCAAATAAAAAATGTTTTTATTTTATTTTAATTTCGCATGTAAAATTTAAGACTTTATTTTACTGTTTTATACTCAAATGTTTTATTAAAGCATGACTAATAAAACGAGATTAGCGTAAATGTTTTGTTACTTGTTTAGCTATATAAGTTAATTATTCGTTGCTCATCTCTAATACTTTGTAGTTCAATGAAAAAAAAAATATACTCAATGTTTAATTCATATTATTTGAAAAGAATTTTACCTTTCACTAATTATCAAATATCAAAAATATTTTCTATTAAAATGACTTTGGTCATTTCAAACACACCTAAACAACAATAAATTTAGATAATAAAAACATACATGATCTAACTCTCTAACTATCTACACAATTGGAAAATTCCAGAAAAGAAAAAATCTACTTGTCGCCCATCAGACCAGAGATGCTCAAATAGTTCTCAGCAAAGATGTAGCTTTCAAAATTTTGGGACAATGCCTTTTTTTCAAGCAAATGTAACAAATCTGCAACGTGACTCAAATCGAACCCAAATAGTGCCAGAGTTTCCATTTCCAACTCTCAAGACTAACAATACTTTTTTTGGAGAGAGTTCAATCCAACAACTTTATCGTCCACAACATCAGGCTCAACCACATTACCCCACCATTGGCAATCCTTTCAATAACTCGTCTTGGTGGACCAAAACTTATTTTGCTGGTGAACTGCAACAACAACATGGACCCTTACGTGAAGTTTTGGGTTCACAAGGACTACAAATATCAAATATTGAGAGTACTAAATCTAGACCTAATTACCTGACGTTCAATCGTGGATATCATAATACTCAAAGTGATTACAACATGAATCACAATGTGTCCCATGGAGCATCATATTCAGGTAACAAAAATATGTCCAATACAAATGTTGGGAATGCGATAACTAATGACAACTTAAATACCAATGCAGACAATGTGACAACTTTTTTAGGTAGTAGATTGATACCTGATATACATGTTGGAAATAAATCCACTAATGAATTCAGTGCAGTAGATACAAATTTTCAGCAATATATTAGTAAATCAAACAAGCCTAATTCAAGCAATATTGTGGTGGCAACAAATGATCAGAGTGAGATTGAAGAAAGTGATTCAAATGAGAAGTAAGATTGTGATGCATATTTTGATTTCAATAATATAGATTATCTCTCCCAGAATCTTGAGCCTCCGAGTACTGACCCACCTAGTGAAGAAGACAGTGAATTTGGTCAAGTTTACTTTGTTGATCAGGTTAGTACTTCTATCTAATTTAGCATTATATAAATTTCATATTACATTATTGATATAAGCTAAATTAAGTATAAATTTTGAATTACTTTTTTTTATTATATATCCATATCAAACACCGGATTATATTGTATTTTCCCCGTGTTTGGTTTGTATTATAATCTGTGATGTTCTTCTTCTTAATTAAATGAGTCCTTAGCAAATCGGGTAGTGTTTGAATAAAATGTCTTAGTATTAAAAAAATGTCTATATATTTATATTTATGAAGTACTTATTTTTATCCTCTGGTAAAAGAAGTTTTCCATAATGGTATTTTCAATTGACTTATTTTTTAAGAAAATATTTTTATCACACCCATAATATCTTCTACATTTTACCATTATGCAGGAGATCACAACGACAATAATTATTTAGAGGAATCAAATATATGATGATCCAATGCTATCAAGACTATCAATGACAACTCTCATAAGGACTCTTTGTAGTAACAAATTTGTTTTCTCAAGTGAAAAGTTCATATACCATATTTGTACTATTTTGTTTGGTGTGACTTGATTTGGTTTAATTTTGTTTTTCCATTTGTAACTAATTGTCAGTATAAGATTATAGTCTTTCATTAATTTATTGACTTGATATTATTGCTTTCTTTAGTATCGAACCATTTATTTTTCCATTTCATAACCTTTTGGTTGACTTGTTATATATTTTATATATGAGATAGATTATTTGTGGGATTTAAATAGGATAAAGCAAAAATTAGTTACAATAAAGATAGCTTGAACCGGATGGTGCAAAAGTTAGTTACAAAAGTTATTGTATCTTTCTTTGTAACTTTTTGCTGACATCACAAGTCTAAGTAATATATATCTTTATTGTAACTAACTTTAGCACCATCCGGTCATTTTCACTTGTTGTAACAAGTAACGTACCACTGAGATCAACAAATATCAATATTTCTCAATATATTATTTGTGAATGATATAGAAGGAAGTTATTGAAATGAAGGAAAATTATGATGCCAAATTGGATTTAAATGATCTAAATCATCTCTTCAAGAATTTTGGACCTCCAAGTTTTTATTAATGATGACAGTGTGTTTGATGAAGTTTATGTAATGACCTGTCCAGATTGTATGGGTTGGTTAAGACGTACCCTTGTTACAGTCACTGTAGTGAAATTGAGCTTATAAGAACTCAATGATGGGGAGGTTTAAAACTAAAAAAAATTGTTTATGAATTTTGGTTGTTGTGTTGTGTTCTATTAGAAGGCGTATCCTAGTGACTTACACCTCTGTAGGAGATTTTAAGACTACGAATGAGTTCGTAGTAGGTATTTTTAGTGGTAGCCGCATGTGATTTATGTCATGATAATAACACCTCGTTTTTTGAAAGAACTAGAAAGAGCTAGAATTAGAAAGAGTCATATTTGAAAAGAATGAAAAATCTGGAAAATTGGTTAAGTTATGTTAAGTTTGAGTTTTGGGTCAACTTCAAACGACCATAACTCCTATCTCAGGATGAGTTAGGTGTGCTACAAGATACCGTACGAAAGATCTTTGAATTATCTTTACAACGCCGCCGAGTTTGCTCAATTCCAAGTTTGTAAGAGGGAGATATGTCCATTTGAAGTTGGGCTGTCTAGATAAGGAAAGTCAAAACCGGATTTAAGAAGGGTATTTTGGTCTTTTCCATACCCAATTAATTAATTTCGTTTTTGGTTCAGTTTACGTTTCATCAAAAAAGAGTTAGGGTTTTGAGAGAAGAGACAAGGAATCGTCAAGTTCTTGAAGCTAATGTAACGACTCGGAAAATGATAGGTTAAGCAAGAGCCTATGACTTTGTGTTGACTTTATAATGAGGTTCTATGAGGGGTTTTTATGTAATTTCGTTTTAATTGTGTTACATCTGACAATTTAAAATGATTATGAAGAAGCTT
>JAJONZ010015141.1:0-21523 GCA_029582445.1 Solanum paucissectum
GGAATTAAATTGAAGGAATTGGGTTGCTGAATAATGGGCCTGATTTAAATAGGCCCAAAATTGGTATTTTGATGGAATTAAGGTGAGGGTAGGGAAAAGGTTGGATCTTGGTGTTTTAAGAAATAGCTAAATTGAGTTAAATTAACAAATTCGGCTAAATCCTAAATAAGATGAATTAATATTAATTAATTAACGAGCTTTTTAATATTGACGAAATAAAAATAATTAACTTAATTGTAAACTAAATTCAAAATTACAACCATAATTTAAACTAAACTAATTTAATAAGATACTTACTAAAATTAAAATCTTTTGGAGACGATTTTTTGAATATTTATAAAATGTAATAAATATATATATTAGTTAAAAATTATAAAAAATGATGAAATTACTTAAAATGACTCGGAAAATATTTTAAATTTTATAAAGTCAATTATTTCAAATCGTTGGAAATTTAAGAAGCTCGATGACTAATTTTATATTGTGGAGGTCCAAAATTGGGTGTCAACATGAGGTATTAAGGTAGATTGTGTGATTGATTTCAAAGGTAATTGAGATGATCACCTACCTCTCATTGAGCTGCTTACAATAATAGTTGTCATTATAATATTAAGATAGCTCCTTACGAAGCTCTTTATGGGAGAAGATGCAGATTTCCTATAGGATGGTTTAAAGTTGGTGAAGCAGGGTTGATAGGACCATACTTAGTTCATTAAGCTATGGAGAAAGTGAAAGTTATTTAAGAGAGATTGAGAACAACGCAGAGTCGTCAAAAATCCTACACTGATGGTAGGAGAAGGGAGTTAGAATTTGAAGTAGATGATTGAGTTTACTTGAAAGTTTCACCCATGAAGGGTGTTATGAGATTTGGTAATAAGGGGAAGCTTAGTCCCCGGTATATTGTCCTTACAGAATATCCAAGAGGATTGACAATGTAGCTTATGAGTTAGAGCTACCACAAGAGTTAGCAACGGTTCATCCGATATTTCACATCTCCATGTTGAAGAAGTGCATGGGCGATCCTTCATTTATTATACCAACTGAAGATATTGGGATCAAGGATAGCTTGTTTTGTGAGGATATTCCTGTTCAGATTCTAGATCGTCAAGTTCGCAAGTTGATGATTAAGGAAGTAGCATCAGTCAAAGTTCTTTGGAGGAACTAGTTTGTTGAGGAAGCTACTTGGGAAGTTGAAGAAGATATGAAGAAGAGATATCCACATCGGAGAGATTTCAAACCAAGGTACTAATTCTCTTATTAGTACTCTTTAAATTATAAGTTGGCATGTTGAATGTTAGATGTTACACCCTTAGCCTATTAAGAGTAATCTCATTCGTGGATGAATGTTCCCAAGGGGGAGATATTGTAACATCTCACTAAATTGAAAGAACTAGAAAGAGTTAGAATTGGAAATAGTGATTTTTGGAAATAATAAAATCTGGAAAATTGGTTAAGTTAAGTTAAGTTTGAGTTTTTGGTCAACTTCAAACAACCATAAATCCTAGATCAAGATGATTTAGGTGTATTTCTAGATATTGTAGGAAATATACTGAAATAATCTTTCCAACGCCACCGAGTTTGACCGATTTCGAGTTCGTATGAGTGAGTTATGCACATTAGAAGTTGGGTTGTTCAAATAAGGAAAGTCCAATCCGGATTTTAGAAGGGCATTATGGTCTTTTAACCACCCAATTAATTAATTTCATTTTTGGTAATTAAGTTGGGGTCTAAACTGATTGGATTTAGTTTACGCTTTTGAGAAACAAGTTAGGGTTTTGAGAGAAGAGAAAAGAAGAGGAGAAAAGAGGAGAAAGAGCAAGGAATCGTCAAGTTCTTGAAGCTAGGCTCGTGGATTTCGTCAAGGGGTGATCCCTAAAGAGGTATGTGAGTTTTTCATAGTGTTGGGTTCGTTCACCCACGCGCCAATCATGTTTTTTTCAGTGAAGTTTGTTCTAGAATGTTGAAAGTTGATGAATCTTGAATGGTGTTCTTGAAATTGGTCTTCGTTCTTGAGTTAGGTTGAGATTAAGGAGTTCCTTGAGGTTAAAATGTTGTTTCCTTGAGTTGATTGAGTTAGATTCTCATGTATACATACTAGGTATCTAAATCTAAAGGGAATTTGAGAAAAAGAACTGAGTTTAAGCGAATTGGGGTTAGAAAATAAAGAAGGAACAAGTTAGGCAGAAACTGGGTACCAGACGCCGACCTATTCCTCAGAAGTGTAATTTTCCTTCGCATCGCGGCGAGGTCACGGACCTCTCTACCTCAAAAGTTATTTCGTGACTAAATATTTAAATGCGTCTCCGCGTCACGGACCCATCCTCAAACAGTGATTTTTTTATATTTTCTCATGTTTAGCTATCTAAAATCATTCTTAAACATCATGAGATCTTTCCTATCACAAATCACAATCCTTGAATCCATAATTCAATTCAAGAGAAGTTAAGAGTCAAGTCAAGAGAAGTTCATAAAGTTTTCCAAAAGTCTTTTACAAATGTTTTAACTTTGTTTTAAGACTTGAGTTTTGAGTTGAGTAAAGAGAAAAGAGTAAAGTTTGAAGTTCATTTCTTCAAAAGAGTATATCGGGACTATGTATTCCCAAAGAGTAAATGTTTTCACATTTAAACAACAAAGAAAACTGAGATTTCCAAAAGAGCCTTTGAGCTGGTTTTCAGTAAAGAGTAAGAGTAAAGTTCATTCTTCAAAGATATTAAGGGAACTAAGTATTCCCAAGAGTTAAAATGTTTTCACATTTGAGCAAGAAAGGAAACTGAGATTTCCAAGAGAGCTTTTAAGCTAAGTTTTTGAGTAATTATCTCAAACCAAAGAAAGAGTTTTTTTTTACAAACATATGAGCCAAGTATATTTTTGGAGTAGTATTGAGCACCGATATGGGGACGAATTTGAGTTCAGATAACTCACGTCTCCATAAACCATATAGCCATCATGGGTAGTAAAGGATCATACTTTTTAGATGACTCCTTAAGATACTTTTAGCATAGACTAGTGGATCCACTTAGTTAAGCGTTCTATATGACGGCAAAGTATAGGACAGTTCTGGCAGCGTGGGCAAGACAATGTATCACCACTTAGGCTCTAGTGGTGGTTGTCGGTTAGAGAAACTCCCACAGAAACTATATTACTTTATTATATGGGTAAAGTTGAGTTTGTTATTGCATTTTCTTTAACGAACTAAGTTGTCTTCTACTGTTTTAAAGGCTTTCTATATATTGCATGTGTTTTATTGCTTTATATTGAGTTAAGTTATTCAGGAGTTGAGTAAAGACAAGGTAAGTGTGTTGACACCCAATTTTGACCTAATATTTTCAAAACTTCATGACTTTTAAGTTTTATTTATTTAATAGTTTAAAATACATTTTTTATAATTTTGAATAAATTTATCGATAACTATCCTTGTTTATCAAAATTTAGGATTTTACTTTTTTATTAATTAATTTTAAAATTGCATTTTTTACATGTCATTAATTACGTTTATTATATTTTTTTTATTTTTTTTTAATATTGATTTTATTAGTTATATTTGTTAATATTCATTTCTACTATTTTGCACAGTCTAAAAATTTATTCAAATACAAATATTTTATTTAATCGATAATTTTGGGCCACAATCCCAAGCCCACAAATTGGGCCCATTTAACAATTATTTTCTATATAAGTTTTGGTTAGGTTAAAAAATGGGGGGTGGTGATATAAAATTAGGGTTAGGGCATAATTTTCATATGGAGTAAGGGTATATTTTTTCTTGTGAGCCGCCACCCAAAAAACCACCAGATTTCATTTTTTTTCCTTTCTTCTCCGAGCTCCACCACCAAACGAACCCAGCAAACAAAACAACAAGCTCCAAGATCTAGTTCTAATTAGCAAGCCGACAACAACAATATAACATCCGTGGACTCGCGAGCTCCATCTCTGATGAGCTCGCCTTCGAAGCACCACCATGGTTGTAACTCAACCAATAACAACCACCAGTGACCACTGGAAACAACGGCTAAACAAATCCTCCATCCTCCTCTTTCTTATCAAGTAAGAAAACTCCAAAACAACAACCAAAAATCTCCGACAAACAGCCATGATCTCCGGCGAAATGAGCTCCGAGCTCGTGAGAAACAACCCAAAGCAACCACCTCCAAAAACCTCCTTTGTTTTTTCTCATTTTGTTTTTCGGCAGAAGCTCCGGCGAGGAGCTCAAAGCTCCGATGAACTAGAGCTGAACAACACCAAAACTCCAAAGACCCCAGCTCCCTTCACCCTTTTCCGGTGAAATACGAACCCCCAAACACCACCAGAAAGAGCCGAACAGTAGCCAAAAACCAAACCAAAATCCCACCTTTTTCCGGCGAAATTAGCTACAACAAACCACCGCCAGATCCACAAAACCCAACCTATTTTCCCCTCCTTGCTCGTTATCCCCAAACCCACATCAAGAGGCTAACAACAACAACGAACAACCACCGTCTCCGGGGAACAAACCACGCAACCAGTAACCACTGGAACGCTGCCACGTTCCGGCGAAATGGATCTCCAAGCTCCGAAAAAAACTCCAATCATCTTCAATGTTGGTAAAAAAATCTAGATCTCACCCTTTAATTTCATTCTAAGTGTAGATTATTATTTACTTCTCTCATATTTTATTGTTGCTCTTTCATATCGCTGATTCTTTAACTTGTTAGTATTTTATTAGTTTGTGTAGTTTTGTTTACTGTGTTAATATGTTTCTTGTTAAATTTCATTTTTTGTTTGTTATAGTTTATTATATACTTTAAATTGCTTATCCGAATTGCTCTACTTTTGTCCACATTAATGGTTCTTAATTTATTGAAGTTAAATTGCATGCATTTTAAGTAGTTCTCATAAGTTTTGTTATTTTGTTTATCACATGGTTACTATTATTGTTTTATTTGGTTATCTTTTGGGATATTACATGTTGCTTTGCTGTTCATTTTATTAATTTTATATAATAGTGTTGAAGTTATTTTCATTTGTTATTATTTACTTATGTTTTAATTATTGATTTGTTATCTCTTCTCTTTTGATAGCTCCTGTTAGGAAAATTCCAGATTTTAGTGGGTCTTGGTCTTGATATGTTAAATTTGATTTTATGCACTTTATTATTATTATTATTTTGAATTTTCTAGTAAGTAATATTATTGCACTTTGGTTACGGTTTTGTTTTTAGCTAGTGTATACTATTTTATAATATTGTTTGTGAGTTACATGAATTATATACATTGAAGTGGCCAATAAAAAAATCTCTCCGTCGGTTTTGGAGGCCTCCACATTATAAAAGACGGAAATTTAGTTTAAGTTTATATTTTTTGTAAGTTAAAATGACCGATGAAGAAATTACCGTCGGTTTCCAAGGCCTCCCATGTTAATAAGACGAGTTTTTATTTCTAAGTTATTATTTATTTCATTTGTTTTTAATCGTATTTATTTACCACTAACACTTTTACTAAGTGTATTTACAGGTACCCGAAGGTGCTTCTCATGGAAGCTATTTGAGTTAGGTTCGAATTATACTCTTATTCATTATTTTGCACATATTGATGTTAGGCAAACCTAGGCCGTTTCTTACCTTATTATTTCATTTTATTACTTGTGTATATTATATGTTTATCATATTTGTATATTGTCTTATCTCCTCCTCAATTTGAAAAAAATGAATTCAGTCGGGACCCACAAGTGTGGATTTCGAAGGATGCCTAAAACCTTCCCTTCGAAATAACTTGAACCCCTTACCTAGAATCTTGGTTTCGTAGATCATTTAATTGGTTTCCTAGTTTTTCCTAAAATTAGGTGGCGACTCCTTTAAAATTCGTTTATTCTTAAAACTCTTTTAAAATTCGTTTATTCTTAAAACTCTTTTAAAATTCATTCAATTGTTTATTTTTTGAGTCACCGTGACGTTTTGCCCTATTTGAATAGAGTAGGGATGTAAACAAAGTGTTTCTTTCAGATTCTTTTCAAGCTTAAGTTATGTTTAGCATTCCAACTCGCATACTCGTGCATTCAATGTACTGATGCATGTTAGCCTGCATCTTATTATGATGCAGACACAGGTAATCAGGATCAGCATCCAGCGTCTCGTTGATCCAGTTAAGCACTCAGAGTCAGTTGGTGCGCCTCCTAGCTTTCCGGAGGATCCTTTCTATTGCTTTCAGTATTTTAGTTCATTAGGATGTCGTGGGTCTTGTCCCGACATCCATCTCAGTTGTTTAGAGGCTTCATAAACAGACTTAGTGATGTTAGTTCATGAGTCTTTACTTTTTCTTTTCAGTTAAGTTGAGACTTGAGTTGCCACTTTGGCAATGAATGTTATTTATTACATTCTAAGTTATTTTTTGAGCAGTTCAGTTTACTTGTTTTAAAAGTATTTATCTTGAGTAAAGTCTTCCGCTGAGTAAGTAAGTCAGGCCAAGGATTCGCTTGGGGCCAGCAATGGTTTTCGAGTGCCGGCCACGTCAGGGTGTAGGCTCGAGGCGTGACAGATATACCTTCATTCATATGAAGATTGTACAATCAGTGATTTCTCAAAATACAAATCTTCTAACTTTTTTCATGATGTTAGTCAATATTTGTGGAGATATAGAATTGATCAATTAGTAGAAGACTTTAATTATCACTCAATAATGGTTCTTTGATCAATTCAAATTCCTTACAATTAAATAAATGCTAATTGTGCTGGACTAATTCTTTGTACTTGATGTATCCTTTTATTTATCCATCTAAATTAAATAAGCAAACATCCAACGTAACCTTGAACAAATCAAATGGAATTAAGTTGACAATATGAGTTTCCCACACTATAAATACAACTATTTCAATTGTTTGTTTCCTCACCAAAAAATCCACACAAAAATAAGAGCTATGGCAAAATACACCACTTTTCTCGCCCTTCTCTTTTGCCTCTTCCTTGTTGCTGCAACTGGTGAGTCAACATGATACTATAGATACCAAATATAATTATTTGTTTAAGATTACAAAAAAAAAATTAATTTTTTTTTTCTTATTAAATTTTGTGACTAGTCAAACATAATCATATAGCTACCAAATATAATGATTTGTTTAAAATTACGAATTTTTAAAAATATTTGTTTTTCTTTTAGGAAATAAAATTTGTTTAGAAATTATGATAAATTTGCTATCTCAAGTACATACCATGATTTTTTAATTTTCTTATTTTTGCAGAAATACAAATGGCAGAAGGAAAATACTGTTGGAAAAAGAGTGACAAGTGGAATGGACCTTGCCAATACTCTTACAAATGTAGTTATCATTGCAAGCACTACTATGGAGCTAAATATGGTATCTGTAAGAAGTATAAACCATGGGGTCACAAATATTACTGGGCAAAATATGCTTGCTACTGCTACTCACCTTGCCACTACTAAGAATCTTTCAGTGTCTCATGGCAAGGCTTTGACTATGTAAACAAATAATTAAGAAGCTACCTATTTTATGTGTAACAATGTAATAAGGCTGATTTATGTGTGCAACTATTTTGGCCAAGCTTTGCGTGATGAATAAATGTATTGTATGTTTTTCTATGAGTATTAATTGATGTGAACGATGGTGTTTTTCTATATGAATACTTATTGTGTGAAGTATCATGCAAGGCTAAGCTAAAACGAATAATAACTACATGACTCCACATACATGCATATTTATCACGCCCCAAGCATAGACTCTATGCAAGATCGATACACATGAATTCCATTGTTGGTCTGATCATACCCATAATATAGCATTAGACATGTCATACATCTAGACATGAACAAAAACATAGCTTAAAAGCATTCGAAGGGAAATCTTGTAAATGAAACACTTTTCATAATGTAAATCATAGTACTGATAGTACTGAAATCACTGAAAAAAGGACACAGAGGTCAAACTGGAGCATAACTAGCTATATACCTATGAAACCTCTAGATATAACTGAGTACTGACTTAATGACTATCATTACCTCTTCATTGAACTCATCAACTTTAATGAAGGTATGTCACCATGGATGCTTTGATTCCTCTCTCTTTTGAAAATAATTTGTCCTCGAATTTGAATCTCACAAAATAAAAAATACTTGCATTAGTAAACAACATCCACTACTAGAAAACAACAATAATATGACCAAAACGACAATAAAAGAATCACTTTCAATTAATGTAAGTCATAGTACTAAATCACTATGACTATTTTGAAAGAACATAGATGTCGCTTTTAAGGTTTTAGAATTGGGGTGTGTTTGGTATAGGAAAATGTTTTTCTAGTAAATGTTTCTTGGAAAATAAGTTGGTTTCTAACTTATTTTCTTATTCTTGGTTGTGAGTGAATAATATTTTCCATAAAATATTTTCTAGTGTATAATTGATAAATAAAACATATTTTTTAGAAAACATCTTTTATTTTTAGCTACAGAGTAGAAACATACTTTTTAGGAAAATAGTTTCTTACTTAGAAACTAACCTCGATAATCGATCTGGCAATCAACCCCGACCCCGACTCGAGACCCGATCCAAGACCCTACCCCGCCTCAAGAGTTGACCTCGATCTTGGCTCGAGACCCGACTCCTACTCCGACTTGAGACCCGACCTTGACTCAAGACCTCGACCCCGAGACCTGACCCAACTCGAGATCTGGCCACAATGCTAGCCCTTACTTGAGACTCGACCCTAACCCTAACCAGCGATTCGACCTCAACCACAACCTAAGCCTGACCTCGATCGAAGACCCAACTCTGACTCTAACCCCGACCCCGACCCAAGACCTAAACCAAACCTCAATCGAGACCTGACCCCAACCCTAATCTCAACCTGAGACCCTGACTTAAGACCCAACCCTGACCCTGAATCAAGACCTGACCCCCACCCGAGACTTGACATAGATCCAAGACCTGAGACTTTGACCCCTGCCCGATCCTGACTTCGACCTGAGATCCAACCGAGACCTCGACCTAAGACCTAACCTTGACCTCGACCCCAAACCTTGATCCAACCTTGACATTGACACTCAACTTTCAAATTCTGAACCCTGATTTGACATTGACACCCGAATCGAGACCCGAAACTAAAACTCCAACTTGAAACCCGACCTTGACTCGAGACATGGCCCGCCTCCGACCTAAGATCCAGCCTTGACCTCGACCCGAGACCCTGACTTGTGACACGACCCTGACCCGACCCCAACCCAATCCTTGACTCCGACCCGAGATTTGGCCCTGACCAGAGACCCGATACCCTTGTTTGTACTTATTCACATTGAGGATTTTATTTTATTATTAATAAGAGGATGCTAGACGCTCTGTCTAGTGGTATAAATTTGTTGTTTTTTTTTTAAAAAAAGGAGGAAATTATGTCCAAGCAGAATTGGAATCGCTAATGTAACTTGGTTTGGCTTTGAAGAACAAAATTTAGAAGATTTGACCATCAACACTTCCATATAAAGGACCACATTGATGCTATGCAGACCAACTATAGCTATTCCCACACATTCAAAAGTATTCTTGAAAAATAGTAGTCATTCTGATGGATTGTCACTTTTCTAATAAGAAACAATAACACTTGTTAATACTATCCCTTGTTATCTAAGAGTAAATGAAATTTCTCTCATTTTCCTGAACATCTTCTGCATATTTCCTTACAAACAAAAATATGGACTCTTTGTGTGATTCCTTACTAAGCTTGAGTTCGACGAAATTGTCCATAACCTTGGGTACAATTGTGAAAATAACATGTATTAACACAAAGGGGTGGTGAACTCATAAAAGGAATGTGTGGAGATATAGAATTGATCAATTAGTAGAAGACTTTATCTCTCAAGCTCTTTGATCAATTCAAATTATTTTCTAGTAAAGAAATGCTAATTATATTGTGTTGGACTAATTCTTGGTACTTGATGTGTCATAATTTAATTATCCATCTCTTAAGACTAATTAATCAAACATCCAACGTAATCCTTGAACAAATCAAATGGAATTAAGTTGACAACATGAGTTTCCAACACTATGAATACCACCATTTCAATTGTTTGTTTCCACCACAAGAAATCAACAGAAAATAAGAGCTATGGCAAAATACACTACTTTTCTCGCCCTCCTCTTTTGCCTCTTCCTTGTTGCTGCAACTGGTGAGTCGAATTCTAATGACATGATTCTATATCTACCAAATATAATGATTTGTTTAAGATTAAGAATTTTTAAAAATATTTTTTTCTTATTAAATTTGTGACTAGTCGAACATGATTATATAGCTACCAAATGTAATGATTTGTTTAAAATTATGAATTTTTAAAATATTTATTTTTTTAGGAAATAAAATTTATTTACAAATTATGATAAATTTGCTATCTCAAGTACATACCATGAGGTTTCCAATTTTCTCATTTTTGCAGAAATACAAATGGCAGAAGGGAAATACTGTTGGAAAAAGAGTGACAAGTGGAATGGACCTTGTCAATATTCTTACAAGTGTAGTTATCATTGCAAGCATTACTATGGAGCTAAATATGGTATTTGTAAGAAGTACAAACCATGGGATCACAAATATTACTGGGCACAATATGCTTGCTACTGTTACTCACCTTGTCACTACTAACAAACTTTCATTGTCTCATGGCTTGGCTTTGACTATGTAAACAAATAATTAAGAAGCTACCTATTTTATGTGTGTAACAATGTAATAAGGATGATTTATGTGTTTAATCATTTTGGCCAAGATTTGCGTGATGAACAATTGTATTGTGTGCTTTTCTATGAGTTTTAATTGATGTGAACTATGGTATTTTTCTATATAAATATTTATTGTGTAAAGTACCATGCAGGGCTAAGCTAAAATTAAAATTTACTAACTTTAAGGGAAATACAACAGAAGTAATATGCCTAGGGAGTGGAAGAACCAACTTTAACGGAAATACAATCGGGGTAAATGAAATATTAGCGGAAAGAACAATGCCTACATATATACATATAGTGAACGACAACAAAAGCTACAAAAAGATCCATCCCAAAACCTAATAGGACTAGGTATATACAAATATACAGACTCTCGAAATACAAAAGACTAGTCAAAATATACGGAAGAGATGAGTCAACTCTAAACACTGGTAATTACGCTTACCCTCATCTACGATTATCAATTGCGCTGTATGAGGATCAACGCAGTCGACTAGATCTCGGATCTACATCAAGAAAAAGAGATGCAGAGTGTGGTATACATGAGTACCAAAATAACGGGTACCCAGTAGTAGGCCGATCGAGATCGATATTGTAAAACATAATAAAATGTGAGTAAGTAAATCGGTAAGTAAGTTAACTATAAGGGAACAATAATCGTAAGATAAGCCATTAGTCGCATAGGAAAAATCTAAGATTGAATCTAAGTAATCTATATTAGTTCGAAACCTAACTAGACCCCCATAAGCCTAGAAGGTGCATACAAGAGACATCATAGAGGAAATTAATAATATGACCATACCCCCATAAGCCTGACGAATACACACAAGAGGTTATATCAGGAAGAACATTACCAAGAATATCTAAGAGCATCAACCATAAACTCAAGCAAAGACTAATCGATCGGAATCTGACATTGGTATAGTTGCAGGAGGCATAACTCATCCGGTAATCTTACATCAGAATGGCTACAATGAAGACTAACCTATTCCGGAATCTCGGTCATTCCCAGAATCTGACATCGGAATATCCACACGAACCTAGCTCCTTCAAGAATTTTACATCAAAAATATGGCTAGTCTTTTTCAGAATCTTACATAAAAAAAAAAAACCATGACCAGACTAAGCATTTTTCACAATCTTACATTGGAACAACTAGTCAAGGAATCTTACATATCGGAATAAACATTGAGAACCTACATTCTCCCCAAATTTTATATTGAAATAGCTAGTCTCTTCTAGAATCTTAGGTCTGAAGACTACCACACAAGAGACGATCTTTCCCAGAATCTTACATCGGAGGATCCAATCACACAAAGAGTAGAACTAATCATCTAAGGCAAGACTAAACATGAAACAAACCCAAAGAAGGTCAAAGTCCAACCTAAAAGGTCACATCTAACCTAAATTTGAGCTAGACGAACAATCAAGGCTAAAGTCTAAGGCACACGTTAGCCAACCCTAGGATAAGGCTCTAACTATGCAAATAACACAAGGTAATTCCAACTCATAACTAGATCATGGGAGCAACAATAATCATAACAACAAGAAAAAGGAATATTATACTAGAATAAACTCAAAATAAGGTTAACGAAGTAATAGGGATGTCAACAAGAATTATACTAGCTAGCTAACTCAGCCCAAAAACTAGCAATTCTATCATCTTAGAAGCTAACAAGAATACTATAACTGCTTGATTTAGGGAAGTTTTGAACAAGGAAGTTTCTTGTAGTAGAAATTATTGTGTTCTTATGTTCTGCAATTTATTTCTTGTTTGATAGATAAAATAACACGTATTAACATAAAGGGATGGTGACCTCATAAAAGCAATTTGTACTGGAGATACAGAATTGATCAATTATTACAAGACTAATTTATTACTTAAATGGCTTTTTGATCAATTCAAATTCTTTCCAATTAAAGAAATGCAAATTGTGCTAGACTAATTCTTTGTACTTGATGTCATTTAATTATCCATCTTATAATTAATTAAGAAAACATCCAACGTAATCTTTGAACAAATCAAATGGAATTAAGTTGACAACATGAGTTTCCAACACAATAAATACCACCATTCCAATTGTTTGTCTCATCACCAAGAAATCAACCAAAAATAATAGTTATGGCAAAGTACACTACTTTTCTCGCCCTCCTCTTTTGCCTCGTCCTTGTTGCTGCTACTGGTGAGTCAAGAATTAATGACATGATTCTATAGATATTAAATATAATGATTTTTTTAAGATTACGAACTTTGAAAATATTTATTTTTTATTAAACTCTGTGCAATAAAATTAAAAGGAGGCAAATTATGATAAATTTGCGTACTGTGAAGTACATATCATGAGTTTCCAATTTTCTCATTTTTTTTTCAGAAATACAAATGGCAGAAGGGAAATACTGTTGGAAAAAAAGTGACAAGTGGAATGGACCTTGTCAATACTCTTACAAATGTAGTCATCATTGCAAGTACTACTATGGAGCTAACTATGGTATATGTAAGAAGTACAAACCATGGGATCACAAATATTACTGGGCAAAATATGCTTGCTACTGTTACTCACCTTGTCACTATTAACAAACTTTAAGTGTCTCATGGCTTGGCTTAGACTATTGTAAACAAATAATTAATAAGCTACCTATTTTATGTGTGTAATATAATGTAAGAAGGCTGATTTATGTGTGCAACCATTTTGGCCAAGCTTTGGGTGATGAGCAACTGTATTGTATGCGTTCTATGAGTATTAATTGATGTGAACTGTGGTATTTTTTTCTATATGAATACTTATTGTGTAAAGTACCATGCAAGGTTAAGCTAAAATGAATAATAACTACATGACTCGACATACATGTGTATTTATCACGCCCCAAGCCTAGACTCTATGCGAGATCAATACTCAATGCCATTGATGGTCCGAGCATACCTATAATATAGCATTAGACATGGCATACATATAGACATGAGCGAAAATATAGTTTAAAAGCATTTGAAGGGAAGTCTTGTAAAAGAAACAATTTTCATTAACGCAAGTCATAATACTGAAATCACTGACGAAGGACGTCAAACTGAAGCATAACTATCTATCTACCTATGAAACCTCTAAATATAACTGAGTAATGAATTAATGACTATCATTGCCTCATCATTAAGCTCATCGTGAAATTTAATGGAGGTATGCCACCGTGGATGCTATGATCCTTTCTCTTTGAAATAATTTTTCCTCGAATTTGAATCTCGTAAAATAATAAAGACATGCATTAGTAAATAACATTCATTACTGGAAAACAACAATAATATGATCAACACAACAATAAAAGAACCACTTTTAATTAATGTAAGACATAATACTGAAATCACTAAGACGTGAATTTTGAAGAACATAGATGTCGTTTTAAGGTTTTAGAATTTGGGGTGTGTTTGGTATGAAGGAAAATGTTTTTTTGGTAAATAAGTTGGTTTTTAACTTATTTTCTCATGTTTGGTTAGTGAGTGGAAATTATTTTCTACTGTATGATTGGTGAATGAAAAAACACTTTTTTTAGAAAATATCTTTTGTTTTTAACTAGAGAGTAGAAAATATGTTTTAGAAAAATAGTTTCTCTCTTGGAAACCAACCTCGATAATGAATCCCACATCCGACCCAGACACCCGACCCCGGCCCCAAACCCAACCCCGACCGGAGACCCGACCTTGATATGTCTAAGACCTTTTTTTATATGTCTAATGTACTGTTTCAGTTGAAGAAGCTCTAATTTGAATTGGTTTCTTTCTTTGAGACATGTATATATAGCATCCTTCTCAAGTTAGTATGCATATTAGTGTAACCATATCAATAATTATTTTGACCATTTTTTTTGTTTTTTGAGTCGAGATAAAAGTAGACTTTTGTCTTTTTATTTTTCTTTTTTCTTTTCTTTTTAGGGACTTAATATGAAGCAAAATATTTTCTTAATGAAATTATTTTTCAATATTTAGTTACTTAAATGTATATTCTAAAAAAATGTTATAAATTATAAGAAAAAAAGGACATCTGTCACTTAATTAAGGAATCTGATATGAGTGAGTTATTTTCCTTTAAAATAATATTTTAATTCTTCATTTTAATTATTTCAATCGGTACTTATGTATATTAAATGTTCAAAAACATCATAAAATCATTATTTCTCTATCATATCTTTTACCTTGTATTATTAATTACGAAATGGCACTTTTAAAATCATAATAATAATAATATTTTAAAGATAAAATATTTTATATATTTTCTTATATCAAACACAACCTTAGTATTTTTTTATAACATATACCTAATAGGTAATATAAAACTTCACTCTTAACCGGATGTCTCAGGTTCGAGTCTTTGGTATGGAGAAAATCATGTTGAAAGTGTTACCCTCGAAAGAATCGTACATTGTACAATCTAAATTTAATCAGAGCTCCAATGCAGGCTTCTAACACCGGGTCCAGTGGGAAACTAAAAAAAAGGTTGAAAGGTAAACAAAAAATGGAGAACAGTTGGGTGAAAATAAGACCAAAATTAATGTAATTAAAACAGTTGAGTGACATTTTAAGCCCTTCTCCTTTGACAAATGACACCAAACTATGCCTCCAGAAAAGTGTATCAGACTTGTCATTTGTAGCCCAATTGAATGGATTAGTTCAATATAATTGAACCTTCAATTAAATCCACTTGAATCATTATGTCATATTGACACAAAATATTTATTTAAACTAGTATATCTTGACTATAAGGCAAAATATTTAAGATTTTAATTTAACTAAGTTTTGCCATCCAGAGTACTATAAAACATTAGAAAAAGATAGAGACCTACATAGTTTAAAAAACAAAATGAAAGATCTAATTTCCTTTGTCTCCATAAAAAGCCTCAGAAAGCAATGGATCATGTTGAAGAATCATCAGGAAAATTTGTTATATCTGGATATTGAGCACTTGATGTTGCCTGCATATAAAGATATAAATATATAACACAAATATTTTAATTTAAAAACTTATATTGAATTCAGCTAATATAAATAACCAAACACATAATAAATATAACATCAAATTTTATATCAAGATTAATATTCTAATTACAACCCCTAATACTACTATCAATCTTCAGTATTAAAAAGTCATTTTTCAAAAAAATAATTTGTTTTTTAAAAACTCCCATCATGACAAACATAGATAAATAAATAGTAGCATTGCAACATACATAAGTAAAGTTAAGATAGAAGCACTGACCATATCATCAGAGTAAACTTGATCAAATAAACTGTCATGTTCATTGGGTAGGTCAAAGCTTGAAGGTTCATTATTCTGAAAGAGGAATTCCAGATTATCGAAATCAAAATAAGCATCACAATCCATCATCTCACTTGACTCACTTCCTTGAGTATCACTCACATGTGATGTTGTGACAATATTGTTGGCTGGTTGAGCCATGTTTTGTTCACCAATATGTTGCTGAAAATCAATATTTGCTACTCCCAATCCATCAATTGTCGAATTTTCAATATTTGTATCCAAGGGATAGTCATTTTGAGCATGATGAATCTCATTGTTAAACCCTAGCTCAAGTCTATTATCCGCGCTCCCAATATTTGATCCTTGCAACTCACCAATATGTTGCTGAAAATCAATATTTGCTGCTCCCAATCCATTAATTGTCGAATTTACAATATTTATATCTGGCACTGTTGCATATGTTGCTACATCAAAGGCATAGTCATTTTGAGCATGAGGAATCCCATTGTTAAACCCTAGCTCAGGTCTATGATCAACACTCCCAATATTTGATCCTTGCAATCCCAATAACTCAGATAAAGGTCCATGTTGTTGTAGCCCAGCAAGATTGTTATTTTCAGCCGATGATAACAATGGGGTATCGAATGGGTTGAGGTACTGGGGATCAACTTGAAGTTGTGGGTGATAGACCTCGGGCAAACTTGAACTCTCTCCTCTAGCAAAAGTATTATTACTATTTGGTAGAAATGAAATTTCTTGGCCTCTTTGGGTTTCTTGGTCATATTGTTGTTGTAGATTTGTAACATTCATTTTAAGATGAGACGTCGTCTCAAATATTCCAAGGCTACTAGAATCACTTGAGATTCCCAATTGACCTGATGAATGACAAGTAGATTTTCTCTTCCTTGGAGCTTTCCAAGTATGGTTACGACATTTCTGTAAGGTGTTAAAAAGAAAAAAAATTAAGAAAGAAGTCATTATTTTCGATAAAAGTATTTTTTTTGTTTGATTGAATAGGTTAACAATAAATATCGATCAAAAAAGATATAAACTAAAGATAGATAATGATATTATTGAGTTGAATATTCTTTTGATAAAAGTTTTAATTACTAAAGGTTTATATTAATGTCTAAATAATCATTGCCGAAAGTGATATAAAATCTTATTTTATGAAAAATGACTTCCCAATTTTTTCCCCATAAAAACGTCTTCTTGATTTTTCCTTTTACCAAATACACACAAATATTACATACATAATTCACCACTTAAAAAATTTAAGGAAATTTGAGAAATGTACCTGCAGGTGACTAGCTACTTGATACCTAGTAAGACCAGGTACATTCATCGCCTCAAGAATATCACTTGGAAAACATCCTACAAAATAATTCATAACAATGAAAATTCACTTTAACTTAACATATATCCCTAATTAAGATAAGAAAGACGAATTAAATACAATTATTAGTCTGAGCGTCTAAATTCCAAGTAAGTTGACCACGACCATAAGTATGAAGAAATAAATAATTGTGAAGTAAACTCACTGCCATCATTAAGTTTGTTCACGGCTTCTTGAAATTTGTCATGAAGATCCGTAGTCCATATGATGCGAGCCTTTTGTCGAATAATAACCTTAGTAGCACTGCTTTGACTCTTTTTCTCTGCAGCCAGTTTTCTACCTTTCTTTCTCCTCAATTTGCTCTTTTCATTAGATACAACATCATTTGTGGTCTCATGGATATCATTGCCTTGCTCATCCATATTAATAGGCACATTATTTTCCTCTACATGTTGTTCATCATTATCTCCAACAATATTAATGTCAATGACATCAATAGTCTTTCCCTCTTGTATATTCTTTTGCAATACAAGTTGCCACATGTACTTCACAAATCCTTGGTGAAGTGGCTTTTGCATGTAAAAATATGCACCACTTTCAAAAGCTTTCTTTGCTGAGCGTACATCGTATTCATCACAAATACCTACATTGTTATTTTAAAAAAGCTAGCCATTAAAATTAAATTATATTGTAAACACTATGTAAGGGTTAATTTGGTTTTTATCTATTATAAAATATATATTCTTACAAAAACAGATATTATCTTATCACTAAAAGTAAGAGTTAGCATAATAGATATATATAATTTATGACTCTAAATAACAAATTAAAATTCATAGCTAATCCTTCTTGATGACATATTACCAACAAAATCTATTTAGCTAAGGGTTATTTAGAGATGATAAAGTAAAGACATATTTGATAATTAATTTTTTTTTAATAAGTATATTAAATGTCATAAATGAAGAATAAAATTAAATACTTACAAACTGAAACTATATCCAAGGCTACAGCTTGATCCAAAAGCTGAAATGAAAGCAAGCCGGCTGAATTCATATTGATAATCATTTAAATCAATTTTTTCCTTTCCTTTGGAGAGCATTGACATTCCTTGTGAAGCCATATCAACTGTCCTAACTGTATCAATGCATTTTAAAGATCAATGAAAAGAACACGAAAAAAAAATTATATACAAAAGATTATCATGAAAATTTATTTATTTCTCATAAGAAAATTTAACTATGAATAAAATAACTAATAAAATTCTAGATACATGTTGTTAAAAGAATGAAATAACAATAGTATATTGAAAAATAGTAAAACTTATTTATATTTTTTTTTGTCTATATCCCATAAAAGACAAAAAGTATTTTATCTCAAAGTCAATAATAGTAATAGCTAGATTGATTTTAATCTGTTTCTTTCTTTCTCTTTCTTTTCATTGTCCTAATCTTTTGCTGTTACTATCTAAATAATTTATTTCTTTAAATTATAAATAAATTTATAAAAATCACAGATCTAAGCCTTAATTAAAAAATTTATTTGAACAATTTAATTGATTTTGTCCTTCCAGTACTCTTTGTTGCTCTAGATCAATTAATAAAAAAATAAAAAAATTCTCTTTTTCTACAAAAAAAATCAAGAGTTAAACACACATCTATGTTTATTAAGTAGGTAAAATGATCAATATAAATTATGCCTCCTCTAGGATATCAGATGAAATTGAAATGAAAAAAAAATTACTATAAACTACTGTATCCGTTAAAAATAATATAGATCTCTACAGAGAAAACTAATCAAACGTGTGATAAGCTTATGAAAAATCTACAAAAAATAAATAAATTATTTAACATCTAGTAAAAAAAACATAAACAAGTTTTAATTAAGATGTCATTCTAAATTTTACTTATTGAGTTCAATATATCTTAATAATTTTAAAAAATTAAAAGTGAAAGTATTTTTTGTCTACATCCTAACAAAGACAAGAAGTTTTTATGTCAAAGTCAACAACAACAACAACAACAATAATAATAATAATAATAATAATAATAATAATAATAATAATAATAGTTAAATTGAGTCTCATCAGTTTCTCTCTTTCCCTTTTTTCACATTATTTTTATTGTGTGCCTTCACTATATGAATAATTTATTTCTCTAAAATATAAATAAATATATAAAAATTAAAGATCTAAGCCCTAATTAAAATTTATATCTGAAGAATATAATTGATTTTCTCCTCCAACCCTTTGTTGCTCTAGATCAATTGACAAAGAACATTTTCTTCTCTTTTTCTACAAAAAGATCAAGAGTAAAACACATATATGTAAGTTGATTAAGTAGATAAAATGATCTGTATAGATTATGTCTCTTCGGGGATATCTGATAGAATTGAAATTAAATGATAAGAAAATTAATATAAACTACCACCATCACTAAAAATTAAATAGATCTCTACAGAAAAGACTAATCGAATGTAACAAGCTTATAAAATAAATTACAAAAAGTCATTTAGTAACTAGTAGAAAAAATATAAACAAGTAAAGAAACAGTTTTATGATAACCAGAAAAACAAATTCAAGATCTAAAAAATTAATGAAATCTAAAAGGCGATTGATACAAAATAAAATAAAAAATAAGATAACAAGCATCATATCAATAAAATCTATTATGAAAATAAAACATATCACACAAAATTAAGTTCTATATGTATTTTTTGGAGTAGTGCATAGTTACCTTTATATTCGTGAGACTCGAGTAAATAAATCATCTCACTGACAAATTCTTTATCATCATCAATCAACAACACAGAAACTTCATTTATCATTTTATGATAAAAATCGGCCATTGAATTTTCTATCATTGAAAATTTTGTTCTGTAAAAATAATTAAAAAAAATTACTTTAAAGAATGAGATTCAAGAAATAAAAAGAACGAAGAACATTTTTATATGTCTAATGTACTTTTTCAGTTGAAGCTCCAATTTGGATTGGTTTCTTTCTTTGAGACATGTATATATAGCATCCTTCCCAAGTTAGTATGCATATTAGTGTAACAATATCAATAATTATGTTGACCATTTTTTTTGTTTTTTGAGTCAAGACAAAAGTATAGTTTTGTCTCTTTATTTTTATTTTTTCTTTTCTTTTTAGGGACTTAATATGAAACAAAATATTATTTTTTTATAAAATCATTTTCAGTGTTTAGTTACTTAAAAATATGTTCTAAAAATATTATAAAATATAATAAAAAAAAGGACATCTGTCACTTTTTAAGGAATCTAATATGAGTGAGTTATTTTCCTTTAAATAATATTTTAATTATTTCAATCGGTACTTATGTATATTAAATGTTCAAAAACATCAAAAAATCATTATTTCTCTGTCATATCTTTCATACTGTATTATTAATTACGAATGACATTTTTAAAATCATTAAAAAAAGATAAAATATTTTTTTTATTCTCTTATATCAAACACAACCTTAGTGATTTTTTAATAACATATATCTAATAAATAATATAAAACCTCAAAAAATCTGAATTTATAATTATTCTACTTGTTACCATTCATTGGTCCATTTACCAGTATTCGAACATTTAAAATTATTTTTTCTAATTTTATTCTCTATTCTTCTTTTTTATTCAATTGAAATTCTGATATATATATTTTTAGATATGGAGAAAATTCTATTGGGAGCATCACCCTCGAATGGACTCCGCATTGTATAATTTGTATTTAATCGGAGCTCCAATGCTAACTCTTAACACCGGATCAAGTAGGAAACCAAAAAAAAAGAGTTGAAAACTAAACAAAAAATGGAGAACTGTTGGGTGAAAATAAGACCAAAATTAATGCAATTCAATCTTTAAATGTTACATTTAAAACAAGAGATTAACTTATATTCACTGACGGTGGAAAAGAAAATTACACTATCACCTTATTTTTAGAAATACATATCAAATTTTTTTTTAAAATCACATAATATTAATATTATTAAAAAATAATAAAAAGAGTGTTATATGGTAACTTGGACTCTAAATTAATTATATGAGTTTGTTAAGAATTCTTACTTGACTTATCAAAAGTAAGAAGGATTCTTTCATGCTTTCTTTATCCTTATTATTTTCACGCTCATTCTCCGTCAACACCATTAAAGCAATTGACATACAAAATTGAAGCAATTTGAGATAAAAAGATGATAATTTTTTACTCATTATTATTTTCCTTTTCAGAATCTAAATTAGTAAATACTCAAAG